>NJDC01003704.1:391431-418045 GCA_002245475.1 Calephelis virginiensis
TGCTTACGCGGAATTAGCAAAATAAAGGCTTATCTTACATCTTTTATAATGGATTTCCGCAAAGTAACGCCTGATTCAATAAAAAAAAAACAATGTATTAAAAAAAACATAAAATAAAATTTTCTATAAATGTTACAATGCTGGCAAATCACGACGGTTAGACTCACTCACACTCACTTCAATATTTTTTACTACTTTATAAACGTAAATAATTTTAATTCCGTTTTATTTCATAAAAATATTTTAGAAATAACCTATTAGGTATATTTTTAGGTGTATTAGTTATTGTCAGAAGAAGGATCAAATATGGAGAAAAACCAGGAAAATTGTTGGGAAAGTTGGAAAAACCAGTCATCAATTTATTCATGTAAATTGTTAGCAGCTGTTAATGTGAAGCGATACGAAGTTTGCTGGATCAGCTAGTAAGTTTATATTTCCGTTCTTCATGGTTTATTCTCAACAACAAATCAAACGACTATACAACGAGTACCTCGCCCAGTTTTTTGTACATTATCCTGAGATATCAACCATTCATCACCTAGCATGACCGCTAAGTGTAATTAATAAGCTCCATCAGATCTCGCTCAGTGCGTGTACCGATAAGAAACTTTGATTCTATTTTTTTAAAAACGAAAAGGACCAGCTTAAAAAGTTACAAAAAACAATATGGTTATTTAGCTTCTAGACTATGTTTTTAGCATAGACCATCTGCTTTTCTGCCAAGCAGCTCATAAGAGGCGAGTTCTAATTAGAAAATGGGTCATTACCAACTAGACTGCTAGTGGAAGAGTACTGTGCAGCGACTTGCCCAGGTAGGGATCCAACGCCTTACCAATACCTGCACTCATAATAAATCTTGTGAGGTGGAGAAGCCGGTAGACTTGCCCCATTGGCTAACATCGCGGCCGCATTAGCGACGTACCTGTAACATTTAGGGGGCTTATAGGCGGTTATCTCTTAATTTTTTTTATGATATTGGAAGGCAAACAAGCAGAAGGATTTCATGATGGTAAGAAATTCACGACGCTTAGAGCCACCAAAGGTGATAATGGTGTGTTGCCAACCTGAGGCCGGGATGTTAGGCCTCGAGCAAAAGTAAGTTTACCGGCCACCTTAACCTCCGAACCGGAACACGTCATGACGTTATGGCGGCAGGAATAGGTAAAGCGGTAGTACCAATCCGCGTAAGTCGCTGCGAAACTCTACCACCACGGTCACGGTGTTAGTGAGGGTAAGCCTATTCTCGCCTTTTACGAGTTGCCTGGCAGCAAGGCAGGTGGTCTATTCTGCAAAGGAGCCAGGAACAACACGTCTGCTTGTTCGTTGATCTATCACATAAAAATGTTAAAGATACAGAATAAAATTGCTTCTTTTGTATTTTATAAATAAATCTTATTTCCCATGATATCAATACATGCTGTCGGGTTCCAAATGTACTATGGTGCTTCACCAAGTGATGGTCACTTGGTGAAACACCATTGTACATTTGGAATTCAGTAGATATTATTTGAATCAAACACTATGTCAACTCAAAATGATAACATAATGTTAATGAGTAAATTTACAAATGTAATATGTGGTCCAAAATATAAAAAGCTATATAATCTATGCTTATAAAATAACATGACGTCCTGACTGACTGATTCATCATCGCCGAGCAAAACCTGTTAAGTGTTACAGCCGTGAAATTTGGTGATTAGGGTCGTTTTATTGAGTAGACACCCACCCACTAATCATGGAACTTGAAAGTTTGTATGGAAGACTGTCATTTTTTAAGTAAGAAACATGAAAGTTTACTTTTGGGCTACTTATTAATAATGAGTAGATACGAGTCTCTGGAAATTAATAGGGTTGAAAGTTTGTATGGAAGTGCTTATTAATGGGAAATATACTATCAGTAAATATTTAAATTGCCACGCGAGCAAAGCCGCGGGTAATAGCTGGTTAATTCATAAATTGTTATAGTCTATGATGCTAATAAACAGTTTCCATTAACACCATTTGGTGCCATTTCATAGAAGCAAATGTTTTTAAAACAAACTCACATTTATTATTTACTAGCGGCCTGCTCCTGCTTCGCAGAGGTATAAAATATACACATAAACCTCTTTAATTACTTTATTTATTTAAAAAAACCGCAACAAAATCCGTTGCGTCGTTTTAAAAATTTAAGCATACAAAGGGACATAAGGACAGAGGAAGCGACTTCGTTTTATAAATGTAGTGATTTCATATTATATCTTATTGCACCCAGAACGCAAAAAATGACTGTATTTCTTGTTCTGGGTGTTTATCAAATTTATTACAATCTGAATCATCATCAGACAATGGCTTGCTTTTGCTCGTAAAAGGCTTCGACTTATTCGTCACTATTACTGTAATCTTCAATGGCAAAACTTTATAGAGACTTCCCAAGCGGTTTCCGCCGTCATAAAGTCAGTGCCAGTGTTTATTGTCAAAATTCCAGAGCTGTGTTTCCTATCGAAACCAAATAGAAAGACGCAATCAATTCGATCTGAGATTTTTATGTTTTTTTTTTAATGACATGTCATAATTCCAAGGGTCCCATATAAATTTGATCAAAATCTGATTTATACTTAATGAGGTATAATTAAGAATGTATAATTTTTCATTCAAGTATTAAGTATTTCAAAAATCAGTAGTTGGATAAAATTTGAATAAGACGACCTCGGAACCTCACGTATCTTTCCCAAAAAAGATTATCAAATCGCAACGTGCTGATAAAATTAAAGTCGGTTTTTAGAAATTGGACTGCTCTTAAATAATTTGTTTCAAAGATAAGTTAATCTATCTAGGTTTAAGAATGGATTACCAATATTATAACGCACTATTACATCCATATAATCACGCCAAATCCTTAATGAAGTAGGCAGAGAGTATCGAGTGCCAAATGTCAGGATCCTTGCAGAGCTGCCTCGCTTCTTACATATTCATTACCTTTTTCATGCAAACATGTTGATGTTGACGACTCTTGAAACTACCATCGAATTTAACCTGAGGTCTTCCCAGGTACATCTATTAACATTTATATTTATCACATTTGTGTTATTTCCACATGTGCAAACGTAAGGAGCAGCAAAATTCAGTATTATTTTCCTTACAGTATTGAACAGTCCAGGACCAATAACGAATAAATATCATCACGCTCGTGTCCACGACGAATTAAGCAGAGTTATAGTCACTATCCGACCCAATAGTAGCCGAAGAAACTATGGAGGACAAAGTGATGAATGCCACCAGGTAAACCTATCGCTAAATAGGTATTTATTCAACGCGAAGCAATTTTACTTTGATTCGAGAAAAAAAACATGTTGATTCAACTCGAACAACGGCAACATGTATTAGACCAAGAAGTATTAGGCTACAGAGAAAAATATTTTAAATACCAAATGGAAGACAAAAAAGTGAAGCTACCACAAAAAGAATTAGAAAAATCATTCCGAGAGGATTTTTCTAGGTGCAAGCGCATCAGTCTCGCTATTGTTCATGGGCTCGCAGGAGGTGTTGACGCATTCTATCTATCTTTTTCATATTCACAGTAAAACATACTTCTATCTTTTTCACTTCAAGGTACATCTTGATAGGACTTGGGTTGTTTTTTTTAATTTGAATAAATTTACACTTATAAAGGAAGCTTTTGTTTGTCAAGGTTCTTGAACTCGGCGACATTTTTCTTACGTTTATTTGTTACTTAATATCAAAAGCTTCTTACTATCTACTGTATCCTACAAATTGAAACATGATAAAAACAAACACTAATGCAAGGCTTTGTTTACATAAATATATTACTTCTCATTAGAGTAAAGCGGCATTTACACTATAAGAAGGTGAGATGGATTTCTTAACGAAAGATACATCAAAAATATTAATGGTCCATTGCCAACCCGAAATAAGAGTTTTAAGCTTTATACCTAAATTTACATTCAACCCTATCCTTGAACCTTTTTTTTTGTATGAACAAGAATAAATGAAGATGAATTAATTACCATAAATTAAAAGATATAACTAAATGAAATTAACAACATTACGTGAAGCCAATAAACGGTAATATTCCAAAAATGCATAATTTCAGCGCGCAGCAGTCACTCGTCACGCTCTACATAATGAATTTGCTTGTTTGACACCGACTTAAATGACTAAATAATACCAGCTGTTAATCGTAGAAGCCCTGGTTGCACCTGTGTCAACTCTGTCACTACTACCGAAACCATGTCTAAGGTAGGTAATAAAGTTCTGCAAAAACTCACTCGTAAACTACCATCCTAGTCGTGTCTGGTACGTTATAAATTCCGATCCGGGCGCTTTTGCAGAATAGACCTAAAAGCTCGTAAAAGGAGAGCATGAGCTTACGCTTATGCTCTCCTTTACGTCACTAACACCATGACATCTGACATCCTCCTAACGTCACTAACACCATGACATCTGACGTCCTCCTAACGTCACTAACACCATGACATCTGACTAGGTGGTAGAGTTTCGCAGCGTCTCGCCCGGATTGGTACCACCGCCATTACGTCAGCGTTTGCCGTTGACGTATTACGTGTCGGAAGGTGGGGTAGCTTGGAAAATTACTTTTATTGGAGGCCTAATATCCCGGCCTCAGGTTAGCAACACATCATTACCACCTAAGGTGTCTCTAGGCGGCGTGAATTTCTTACCATCAGGAAATCCGTCTGCTTGTTTGCCTTTCAATATCATAAAAAAAACACAGTATTAAAATCCATAAGTAATTATAAGAATATCTACTACGTATTACAGACAAATATCGGGACGAACGTTTTAATTCCAAATTAATGTTTAACCAATTTGGGGATTTACGTTTGCTAATAATAATTTAAGCAAACTGAAACTGAAAAAAAAAGACTCCAAGTCGTCTAAGTATACAAAAAAATACGCTGCTAGATCAGGTACATTTAATTTAAAAACACTGTCTGCGTTTCGAAAAAAGAAACATAGAAATATATTTCTTATTGGGAGGTCAATCGCGTGGTCTAACATAAAAAATATAAATTAAAAACCTCCTCCGTTTTATTCGTCGGTTGAAAAATACCTTATGCCTGAGGCTTCGACACGTCCGCCTCTATTTAGTAACGATATTCCTTTTTATCAAAAATAAAAAACCGTATTAGAAATAGCAAGCATTAAAATTTAAATTTTCGATAACTTCCGAAACAACCTACATGTAATGTTGCTAAAAACCATCTCGAGCATCAGCTTTCAAACAAACGAATTCGCATCAAAACCTGTCCATTTGTGCAAAAGTTATGGTTACACAGATACACTCATACACGTCAAACTTATTACTCTTCTTTTTCCCGTCAGGGATTTAAAATTCCATGATTAGAAACAACGACATAATTTTTTATTTTTTCGAAATTCGAAATTTTAAAATTTTAATTTAAAACGACTGCCAAATTAAAGTTTTAAAACTCAATTTCACTAATCAAATTGTACTTTCCTTAAGAAGATGATGCAATCAGTTCATAGTCGTAAGATACAATGTTGCTAGGTTTTTTTAAACATTTTATATCAAAAACATCTGGTGTTAAGGTCTACGCTCGCTCCCACAATTGGAACCGGTTAATTAGGATTCAAGTTCACATAACTTGCCGGATGTTTGCGCGCATCCGGTAACCGCATCCGATGAAGATGGTTTGCATACTCAATTACTAAATACTTGCTGTTATTTGTGAATTCACCCGCGTTTCAAATCATTTTACCTAGCCAGAGGATATAAATGGTATAATCCGGCAAAATAAAAAACACTCGTAGCTTAAAATAAATTACAAAAGGAGAAAAACTTGAAATAAGCACAAATACAATATTTCACAAGTATTTCAAATTTAAAAACTAAAAAAAATGTTATTTGCACTTTTAGGTTATGGGAACAAGTGAGTGTGTTTATGTGTTCGTTTTAAAATTATTTTACCTATGGCTGCACCCTAAGCCTGCATTTGTTATGTTCCAGCCAGGAGGGTCAGGTAGCCGGTAAACTTTGATCATAGTTTAACATCCTCGTCGCAGGACAGCAAAGCACCTATAATGTCTGTGGTATATATAGATCACAGTTGTGTCTTACCAGGAGATCCATGTGCTTCTTCGCTGACCTATCACATAAAACATATGTGAGTATGCATAGACCGGGTAAAACAGCTTTTGATCTCATTGATATCGACATCCTAATTGAAGATCACAAACATCTTTAAACATCTTTTTATTCTTTGCCACTTATAATATTTCTATAGTTGTATGTTCAGAAATCTCGCAGCAAGTGTCGCGTTCCGATCCAGTAGCAGTTTTCAGAACTATGTAGACTCGTCGAACTAACCAACAAGGATATGTTGAAGTTTTATTTCTTTCGATCTTTGTGTGACATAATAATAATGTTAATAATGTTTCGATCTTTGCATTATTTTCCTAAACCTAGAAATCCGGGAAATTTTGTTCCCAGACTCTTGTTCGCAGTTAGCTGTAAATTGTTTCTACGAAATGTATGATTATGGCTTTTCTAACCACCCCGGCTTTCTCCAAAACGGCATCCATTTCTCCTTCTAGTTACTTATTGTCTCCCGCAGTATCCCCAGACTTACGAGGTACTGAGTCCAACGTTTTACCACTGTTTTATACTGTTATATCTAGTAGGTGGTATGTCATTTCTTCTTCCTGTCAGGACTATCGGTGAGACCTTTCTTGTGGAAATATTAAAACATCTACTTTTCTTGCCTATTTCTTTGTCAATTTCTCATTTATTTTTGATAAATTAAAGCTTTTCTACGCTCTTATATATCCTTTACCAAGACCTGAACTAATTTTGGTAATGATATTTTTTTGCCAGATCTCTTTATTCAGAACTAATCAGCGGCATCATGAAAATAATTCACTACAGCTTTTAACCCCTTGTAGCAATTAATTTTTCGCACCTATTTATTCAAGTAACCAATGGCATTCTAAGAGAAGTTCAGAATTTGTATAATCAAATTCCAGAGCATCTAGAATAAATTTGCTGTTCCTAAGAATTTTCAGTTTTTGGCTTGTTATGTTTCTGTCCATCACCGCGTTTTGCAGCTTTTTGTATTCCTTCTAAAATTTTTTCTAAAACACTGTATTAAGCTGGCCTAGGTTAGTAAGTTGCTTGAAATTGAGGTTAGGTGAGTAGAAGCCTACTCTTGTACTTTGTTCTTTTCTATTTTCCTTCCTTTGTTATTGACTCGTTAGTACAGACATACTTACTATTGTGGTGGTCAGTTTTTCGTTTGTCATCTTAAGTAGTTTTGTTTGTCGTCTTTGTAGTTTTTTGTGGTGTTTGTTTTACAATTTGCCAAACAGTGCTTTCATTATCAGTTTTTGATTTCTGTATCTTTTTTATCAGTTACCCTCGCTTGCCCGAATTTCATTTGCCATAATTTCATCTGCTATAATGGTCAACAGACATAAAATCGTTTCCCATAACTTCATATGTCATACTCATTGTTTACTATGTTAGTCACGTTTCTATTAGAATTTCACTAGAAACTTTGTTTCTTATAAAGTCAATTTCAATAACATCATTTGCTAGCATGATTAGCAGCCGTATTATCACAAGCCATAACACCATTTATCATTAAAACAGCTTCTAGAAAAAGAACATAAATTCGTTTTATACTAATTGATCAATGGATTTAGGTATGGTTTGGTTTAGTTAGATTAGGTTAGAACATGAAAGACAACGTACAAGTCGAGCCAGCGAAGCGAACGTGCCGCGGCAGCGGCCGGTGAAGTGCCAGAAAGCTAATCGTTTTTTAGAACAAAGGCATTAGGTTAAATTTGAACGGAAGCGACTTTGGTCGTATAAAGAGGTACTAGATAAATGTGTATTAGAAATAACTATAACATGTAATCATACTGTCGTATATTTATTAGAAATGCATTTATTACAATTTACATTTTAGTTAATGCAAATACAATTTTTTGTAAGGCATTTAAATATTCTGTTGAATAATATTATTGCAATTAATAATATGGGATAACAATACGAATGGCACTCGTATGGAAACTAATTTTGGGGCAAAGAGTATGTCACAAGTATATTATGGTCAACAAAACATTCGGGCAAATAAAAATTCGAGGAAATACTGGCTTTGAAATATATGGCATACTAGCTGTCCCGGCGAACTTCGTTCCACTCGTTCAGTTTGTATGAGGAAAAATAAAGTAATGCTTTTCCAATTTTCCCTGCAATGTTCCCGGTCTTTCTCTTCATAAGAACCTTCTTCTGACAATAATTAACACAACAAAGAAAGAATTAGCCAAATCGGTTCAGTCGTTCGGAAGTTATGCGCTTACCAACACATTTAGTAATTCATTTTTATATATGGCATATATTCTTCGGGAAAACAACAGACAACCGTTTTTTAGAAATGTCGAGTATATCTTGTGTTTATTTTTCCAGTTACCAGTTAAAGTTAGTTTTGGGGTGACTGTTGCCGCCTCTT
This sequence comes from Calephelis virginiensis, assembly GCA_002245475.1. NCBI lineage: Eukaryota > Metazoa > Arthropoda > Insecta > Lepidoptera > Riodinidae > Calephelis > Calephelis virginiensis. Next base: position 399,924 of record NJDC01003704.1, read on the forward strand.
ATCTTATATATAGCAGCAGAGTAGCTATTCGCAGAACAGTTGCCAATGCTGCAGTTGGTGTTTAAACTCATACTTTCTGTTAGTACTTGTAAACCATATCATTTGAAAAATTATATTACAGAATATATAAGTTACAACAAATCACTTGTTTAATTTTATCTTATTTTATAAAACTTACATGAAACTTAAATTTAAAATTCGATATTTTATTTCTTATGGGTTTAAAATTATTCAACTGATTTTTATGATTAAACAAGAGGTGGATTGATTTTATTGGATTTTAAACTGATTGCTAAAAAATCATAATTTTTTTCTAATGTTAGATGTCAGCGAGCTAGCACACGGGTCTTCTGATGGTAAGGGCCATAGCTCACCGGGACGTCATTGCGACGTGGCCAGCGACGTCGCCAACTTCACCAAAGTCATCATAGATATTACAGGTGCGTCGCTGTCATGCGGCAGGGATGGAAGGCTTATTTTGCAAGTCTACCGGCTACCCTACCGTTCAGACTAGAACCTGATAGGGCAACACGACGGGAGAAATAGGTAAAGTTAAAATAAGAAAAATGAACCATAAGTAAAGTTTTTTTTTGCTTTTTATTCCAGATATTTTTATTTATGCAGTCGTCTGATGATTTCCAACAGTCCACTATTGAATATTCGTAAATTTTATATGGCAAATCATCGATTTTTGTATTTGTACAATTTACGAATTTCGACTTCAGAAGGAACCCTAAACAAAAAACCAATGAATCGATAAATCTCGGTCGAATCGTAAAACAAACAGAGCTCCAGTATTTGAACAACTATAATTTAATTAAATTTTGACAGAGAATAAATCCACTGGCCATTACAAGTCTGCGGGAACGCCCAAATGATTTATGTCCAATTAAAAACTATACTAATAAATAAAATTTAAATGTCTGTTTGTAATGATGAAAACTTCCTGTTGCGATGTTAGTGTTAGCAACTGTTATGTTGCATTTTTGAGATTGTCACTCGATCAAGAAACTAAAACTCAGGGTGGTAATACACTTTTGGTGAAAATGGATCTAGTTTCTTCGTGTACTGAAATCTCGCGAGAATTATAATATCGAAAACATGTTTTTCACTGTTTGCTGGTTCATAGTCACGTGCAATATAAATTGACATCGATATAGAACATCAAAAGCTTTCAAATTTCCTAAAAGTAAAAGAAAATATAATTGCTGTAAAGTATAACGCATTTACTTGTATTTTTGTCTTTCTATCGTGGAACAAGACATGTGAACAGCTATTCACATAGCCATTTGTACAAGTAGACGAGGCGAGGAAAGGAGTTCGGTAGAAAAGCCATCAGGGCTCAAAATTTGGTTTTGTAAGTGTAAAAGCAGAACCTACCACGATACGTGAGTAACAACCAGAATAAACACTACTGTGATGATTATAGGTATTATCATATGATTATAGTCATATTATTGGCCCAGTAATGTACAAAAAATAAAAAATAAATCAAACGGTCGAATTAAGAACTTCCTCCTTTTTTAGACTAGAAAGCTACAGAGATTGGTTAAAGTTTCTTCTTAATTTTGGTTTAAAATTGGTTAAAGTCTTCTCCTGGCCGCCTAGGTTTACGGTAGATAGGGTTAAATTTGTACATATTTCAAATTAAAATTGTTTATAATTAATAATTCAAATAGTACTAAATAATTTCAATAAAAAATTTTTTGAAAATTAAAATATATGTATAATTTTATCATTATGTCATATATCAATTATTTTTTGTAAATGTTAAAATATTTGCACACCATAATGTGGTAGAATAGTATGTAGGAATGCTTAAATAATTTTGTAACAACTTCTTAAGACACATATTCCGCTGATAAATATTTTTTACTTTATTTCCAATAAAACCACGCTATTCGTTAAATCTAGATATAAAGAGAGTGTTTATTACGGGAAAGTAAATAACACAATACTCAGATCCGCGTGCAGTAGCTAGTTAAAAATGTACGTGAGTGGTTTTTCCTTTTTTAATTACACTAAAACTAAACGCAAACAAATGGAATATGATGAGAGACATTCCTACTAATATGGTAAATATCGTTTGTATGTTTGTGTGTTTGTATGTATTTGTGAATGTGTGCATTCTTAGATTTTACGCCAAAATGGCTGAACACAAATTAATTTTAGCCAATACTAGAAAACATATGAAGTCTGCGGGGTTAGAATGAACATTGTCGTCTTGACACGAACGTTTCGTTTTGGCCCGCATTGAAATGTCAAACTCAAAAAACGAAGAACATCCATGCAAAACAAAACGTGACGTTGGCGATAGACGATAGTACGTCATGAAACGTTAGCTAATGAATGACAATGTTAGACATTCGTAGAATAACGTGCCCAAAACTAAGATTTGAGAGACGAATTCGTTTTGGAAACGAAACTAACGTTCGTTTTGCCTGCGATCGCCTTGTATGCCACGTTTCTAGAACTAATCATATTGTCAGTCGCGTTTCCCGTATGTTTCATATTTATTATTCACGTAATTTTAAATTATTTAGTATTTCGTTTTGATTACATTTTTGATTATTTTTTTTTATTTTCTTGTTTTCTTTCTTCTTATTAGGTTTTTTGTACTACGAGTTATTTTTTTGCTCATCCAGTTTTCTATCTTCTGCAATATTGAGTATCACGAATTCCTACTTATTTTATTTATTTATTTTATGCTATTAGAAGGCAAACAAGCAGACGAATGTCCTGATGGTAAGAAATTCACGCCATCTAGAGAAACTAAAGGTGGTAGGTAATGGTGCATTGCCAACCTGGGACCGGAATATTAGTCCTCGAGCAAAAGTAAGTTTACCAGCTACCTTACCCTCCGAACCGGAATACGTCAACGGCAAGCAATGTTTGATAAATTTAGATTTTTTTTAAGTTGGATACTTACAAACTCTTTGCTACAATAACTATAATCTAGGGCTAAAGCCAGATGCTTAAAAAAAGAAATTGACGCCAAGCCTTTGATACTTTTTACGTCGTTTCCATAGAGACAAACTTCAATTTTTCCAATCAATTTCGGTCATTGTTCAACGTCTGCACGATATCGTTTGAAGTCTTGATTATTCTAGCTTTTTAAGAAACGTTGACGTTTCGAAAGGAGATGCATCGTCCAAGCGAAACGACGCGATCGTGCCAAGAAAGTGTACATTCTAGCCCCGTATTATTAAAAAAAATGTCGCTGAAAATTTGAAATCTTTGGTTTGAAATTAATATTTATTTCACACCATTTTTTATAGAGTCGGATGACGAACAAACAGATAGATTTTTCAATGCTAAGAAATCGACTTAGCCTAAAAGTAGCACAAATGATAAAAACACCACCATGCAGAGGTTTGGTAATAAAGCCTCTTTCATGTATCTCTTTTCATACAATTACCCCGTGTTGGTCCGGGCTCCTTTGCAGAATAGACCATCTGCCTTCCTGCCAGGCAGCTCGTAAGAGGCGAACATTGGCTTATCGTCCCTAATACCGTGACATCCTACTAGGTGGTAGAGTTTCGCACCAACTCGCCCGGATTGGTACCACCCCCTTACCTTTTCCTGCCGCCACGACGTCAGTGCTTGGCGTTGACGAGTTTCGGTTCGGAAGGTAAGGTAGCCGGTATACTTACTTACTTAACGTCTCGGTCTCAGGTTGGCAACGCATCATTACAACCTATGGTGTCTCTATGCGGCGTGAATTTCTTATCATTAGGAAATACATCCGCTTGTTTGCCTTCCAATATCATAAAAAAAATACACTATTTACTCAGCTAAAACAGGACAATGGTGTAATGGCTGATGGCGGTAAGAATATTGAAGATGGCAAGTCGTTGCTGGACTCTACCAACTAGTTTAACGGTGTAACAGTCTAGCAGGGGATGGGATCTTCACATTTCGACTCCCAGAACTTCTTCTATAGGAAACACGTAATATTCATTATGAAATAAGTTCTTTGGTCCATCTCTTTAGCTAAACTTTATTTTTATCACTGTTGTATCCATCCTTGCAAATCGTTTCAAGATTTTTACTGCTTCGGTCCAGGTCCTTTGTGTAGAATAGACCACCTGCCGTCCTATTAGGCAGTTAAAGACAAATAGGCCATTACAAGCAAGACTACCGGTGGTAGAGTTCCATGCAGTAACTTGCATGGATAGAGATCCATCGTCTTTCCTATTCCTGCTGCTATAATGATAGTGTCATGTTTCTGATCAGGAGATTAAGGTAGCTTGTAGACTTGCACATTGCCTAGCACCCAGGTCAGAGAATAGCTACGCCACATCACATTTGTGATATCTATAGGCCACGGTTATCTCTTGCCCAACACAGGAGTACCAGGAGCAGCGTGCTTATTCGCTTGGTTTTGTTATTAAAACTTAACTTTAATTAAACCTTATTTTTATAAAGACTGTGGTATCCACCCTGGCGAATTGTTGTAGGACTCCATCACTTTAGTCTAACTAACTGACTAGTAGAATATTTCCATTGGCGGTGGAGTTGTCACATCCTAACTTGTACTTAATTGTAATAATAATAGTAACACTGTTTTGTCGTTTTTTCAGTTACTTTGTTTATGTAAAGTTCGATTACATATTTATATTTTGAAAGTTTCCTTTTTTAATTTAAGTGAATTTTTGTAATATGAGTAAATTTAATTCATATTTTGAAAATAGGTGTCAAGAAAAGAGTCTTTTTGATTTACTTGAAGTTGTGAAAAAGTAAACGTTGACTTTTGCCTAAAGCCAACCGGTCTTCAACCAACTTCGCGGCACCGCATTTCATTATCCGAAGGTCAACCGAACTTGAACACAGCTCAGATGCTTACTGAACTCTACATTGGTCGCCCGTCCGCCGCTCTACACAAAACTTAGTGAATATTGTTTATAACTGTACAATTTAAGTGAAAAACGTGATTGATAAGTTATAAATATCAGTGTAATGTGCTTTAGTTTCGAACGTGAAAGCAAGTTATAAGTTAGGTAAGTTAATGTTAAATTGATTCTAAGTTACATCAAAAATAAATGCAAATTTTAAAAACCGGTGATATCGAGCTAGTTTGAGAACTAGTTTAGCTTTTTATTAGATATTTAGCAGAAAATAAGGCAAAACATCATTGATATAAAATAGACAAAGCCTAGTTGAGTACTCGACTTGCTTGAAAGTTTTTTTGCTATCCCTATACATTATATGACGTTCAAGGATGCTTTTTATTATTTCCATACGTTTCAACAAATTCTTTAATTATGTAAAATAAGCCATATTTTATTTTTGTTGATATAAGTTCTTTTTTGTACAAGTTCTTTTTTTCATTTTATATTACTAGCCGTCCTGGCGAACTACGTATCGATTGACATTAACAACTACTAACAGTTTGCATAGATTAAAGCGTTATTTTTTTCTATTTTCTCTAAATTTTCCGATTTTTGTTTCATAAAAACTTTCTCCTGACAGGAAATAAAACAACAAAAAAATAGTTGGTAAAATTGGTCCTTCCGTTCAGGTGCAATGACCACGCTAAATGGGGACTCGTTTATTTATATAGATTTGAATTTTTAGATCAGATGACTCTTTCAACTGTATGAAAGTTTTTTTTTTTGTAATTTTATTTAATATTTAGATTAGGGGATAAAGAAATTTTATTTAGTGAGAGATAAAATCTATTTTACAAACCCAGCTTTTGACGTTTATTTAACCTTTTTGTCAGTCGATTATTACAATATATTTTACTACAATTTGTTGTTTAAAAACAAACTTTCTTCATAATATAAAAGTTACTGCGAATAAAATAAGTTCAAGTTTAAAATTTTATTTTTTGTTTACGTTTTTATAATTTTGGCAAGGTCGGTGGTATTATAACGTTTACATGGATATACCAAAATGTGATAATGGCAATTGGCTACAAATATCTACCACCTTTTGCTTCTTCACTTTGCACAGTCTTCAGGTCTTCACGCATTCTTGTTTCAAGACATCTAGCTAGCGTTTCTTAGTCATCCTCTTACCAACCTCTACCACTCCCTTGCTTAATGGGAACTCCATCAGATGCGTCAGCTTTCCGCGTCTGTATGAAGCTATATAATAGTATAAATCATAGAATATTGAATAAACAACAAACAGAAGAAAAATCTAGCAACCTTGATCACAAGAATCTAGATCGTTAGTAAAGAGTCATATACGTCACATTCTATAAGATTTTTTTAATATATTATAAACTCCATTTATCACTATTTTATTACTAGCTGACCCGGTGAACTTTGTACCGCTTGAGGTTAACAGCTTGTATGGATTAAAACCTTTTTTTCTTTATTAAGAAGGAAAGAAAACGGAGAAGAAGATCTTTTGATAATAACTAACACCACAAAAAATAATTTGCAAAATTTAACCCAGGGAAAAATAGAAAAATGCAATAAAACTTCATATTTTTTATAATTATTGCTTCCTGCTGTTAAGCGAGGCAAAAATCGGGGGCTACATGCCTAACCTACCAATCCTTGATGGGGCTTTCCCGACAGGGACATGCTTCTATTTCTAGGTAATGTTAAGTAACATTAGTTCGGTACTTGAATTTGTACCTATCTGTTACTATCAAGCCCCTACAGAAAAACTGGGGTGTTATAAGTTTAACATAATATCTGTGTGTGTATCTGTCTGTGAAATTAAAACTTATGGACGCATGGACCGATTCCACTGGTTTAGTGTTTATTCCCAACTAGGAGATTCTTATATTTCTAAGTTTGGATTTCGACTAATCAACCCCAAACAGAAAAAGTAGTATTACAAATTTGACATGTCTTTATTTGTATGTCTCATATCACACTTTCGAACAGATAGACTGATTTTTTTCGGATTGAGATTTTTTGGTTTGAAAGCTAACTTACGGCCAATGTTAATAATGTATCTTTAAAGATGGATTTCATGCAATCTAGATAGCTGCGTATCCGCCGGCCTATCCTATACATAATTACCATATTTATCCTGTCCACAGATAGGTTATTGGCAAGCGATAACAAAAAAATGGATTAAAATATCAATCTTAGACAGCAAGTTTTGGATTAGGATTGATTATTAATGTTTGCCGTTAATCGAGATGATTCTTAGCTACATTACGGATAAGTTTTATCGAGGATTATTGTTTTTTTTGTTTATTTTAGAATTATATCTTTGCAAGAGCAATTTGTATACATACATCCAGATAAGTGGAATGTATATTCCAAATGTAATTCTTGTGAATAAGTAATATTTTTATCCTTGGACAAATTACACAAATGGACCTAACTCTGAATTAAGCAAACTATTTTATGCTTATGTTACGTGTATTAATTGACAACACCAATACTTATAAATACTTAAATAAATACTATATACGTAATAAACACTCAGACACGGTAAGACATACATCGACGTTCTTTACATAAGAAATCGAATTTGTCGGAAATCGAAAATGAGATTCGGGGTTAGCCAGTGGAGTTAGGCGAATAGCTCCCCGGTCATCATGAGAAAAATACAGGAGAACAATACATAATACACTTGCTTTTACCCGCAAGTTTGGTCACATCTACGTTATTAAGAAATATTCTATGTTGCTTTTATTACCTCTAAGAATTTGTCTGCAAAGTTTCATGATGATTGATTAAGTAGTTTTAGCATGAAAGTGTAACAAACTTACATTAGTATTTATTAGTATGGATGTACTAGATATTTATCGTAATAATATTCATAGTCTAATAATCATTACTTAATCATATAAATCTTATCGTAAATTTTAATAAAACGATAACTAATGAATGATTCTTGTAAAATATTTATCTATATTATGACATTGCATCACGAGTGGATTTCATTATTACTTTACTTTTCAACAATTATTCAATTGAAAATCGTCTAAAAAATAAGAGAAAGTCATATTTTTATATTAATAGCAAAATCGTTCATTTTCGTATTTATAAAATGTTTTGTCTTTAAATAAGACTATTAAATATAAGGTACCTATATTTCGATAAACTCTGATTTTCGTAATTTCTAAACAAAAACTTGTGTTTTTTTAAAGTTTCATAAATTTTTTTTGAAAGCACACAATTTGCAACAAAAAATATAGACTACATTTTACATCATTACATTATTGTGGTATTAACAACCTGATGGATTCAAAATTATTGCCCATGGTAAATTTTCCGCAAAGAATTTCCAGATAAGTGACTAATAATTTTAATATTAACATATTCCTACAGATTATTGCGTCAGCGATCAATGGAATCACAACCACAAATAGTATTATCATGTTTGGAAAATAGGAGATGATTTAATTAAATTACGACCCGAATTTGGAATTTCTGAAAGCAAACTAAGATGAAATTTCTTCTTCTTCTTTTATGTTTTTTTTACAACTACCGCGCTTACATTTGTTTCACCAATGTCTACGTATTTGATAAATCACGGTTCAAGAAAAAATAGCTAAACACGGAAAACTTGAGTGTTCGTTTTTTTTATTCGTAAATTTATCTGACTGTTACGGTTTAACCGAAAATCGATTTTTATGAAATTCCATAGGAATATACTTCTTCTTCTTCTTTGGTATATATGGCTTTCAATCGTTTTTCACGACTTATTTAGCCAATGTCAGGTACGGGACCTCCACACAGTAAGTATTTTACTTTATCTGAAGATATTGAGCTACCTAAAAAGAAACACACACAATATATATGCCAGCACCAAACTTTACAAAGGACAGACACACACATTTTTTATAATTTAATTTTGTTACATCTTATATATCTACATACCAACTTCAAAATATTGTGCTTACTTGAGGTAGTAAACATTTGTAGTTCTCTTAACTTTTTAGGTTTAGGAAAATCACTTGGAAGGATATCATACAGGGATGTAGGGAATTTTAAGCAATTAAATAAAATGTTATCAACTGTACATTCCTTCTGTCCACACAGGCACATGCAACCCGAACGAATTATCTGTGCACGCTGTGACGTCATTTGTCATATTCATTCGTCATTTGAAAAATGAAATTTTAATTCAGTAATCAATTCTTTTATATTGATAAAAGATCGGTTTAATAACGGTAACCAAGATTCTGTCACTACTGAGCGCTTACGGCGCGTGCGGGGTGCCGCGCGGGGGTCAGCGGGAGGGGGGGTTGCATTCCAGCGGAGTGCACAGTTGAATCGTACGAGTTATATCATGTGTGACCTTCTACTTAGATCAGTAAATTCATCTAGTTGTTTGCAGTTCATTTCCATTAAAACCTTACATGTGACTGAGAATTACCAAGTTCATTTCAGAGTGTATTATAAAAGGATATCTAATTTCTTTCACTATGCACACATGATGCAGCATAGGAAGGCAGACAAAAAGAAAAAGGCAAAAGCAAATGGATTTTGTCATGCTTGGAAATACACCATACTTATAGACATAATGAATGTAACTGATGCTTTACGTAAGCTACAGGGTAAATAATTTTGAAGATAAAAGTAAGTAAGTGAAGGTAACGATAAAGTAAATTATGGAAATTTTGCCTTAAATCATTGTGTACTACTAAGAAGTCTTTTTACGCACGTATTCCCGAAAAGGTAGACAGAATTATAACCAGGGTGCCAACGACTAGCCAAACGCAATAAGTCCCACAATGGTCATAGGTAACAAGCCTATTACCAAAAGGGCACATATCCAATCCCAAACTACGTTGTTTTATGAGAAATTTTTAAAACCATGTAATAATTTACCAAAAGAGTTGCCATGTAAAAATATTTCCTCATAACAAGGATGCAATTCTGCCACAAAAAATGCAATTAAATAATATAATTGCCAAATGTTTAAAAGATGTTTCCTTATGAATAATGTATACAAATAATAGACATTATTATGGAAGTGTGTTAAAATTTTATGCGTGACGAATTAATGTGTTTTATTAATCACAAGCATATAATTTGCTTACTTTGGGGTTAGATTCAATTTGTGTAACTTGTCCGGGGATATTTATTTATTTATTTATTTATTTATTTATTTATTTATTAACATTTGCTTACGATTTAAGGTGCCGGTGGAGGGAGGCAAACGCTTATTACCCGATTGTGTAAAAAATTACTTACTATAGTAATATCGCCTCTGTGGTCTAGCGGTTCGGGTGTTGGACTTGACTGCATGAGGTCCCGGGTTCGAATCCCGGGTCGGCCAACACAAAGAAAATTGGATTTTTCCAATTTTCTAATAAAAAAAAATGTTGGTCGGGATTGGAAATGTGCCCGGTTGGCGATAGGCTTGCCACCACATTGTGGGACTTAGTGTCTTCGGCTAGTCGTAGGTGCCTTGGTTGTACCTCTGCCTACCTCTTCGGGGATATGGGCATGAAGATACTTTTACTATAGTAATACTAATATATCTCCAGTATTTGTTCGGATCGTCTGTCCATAACAGACCTGTCTTGCCTGGCAGCTTATAAGAAGCAACCAAAGATCAAAAGGTTATTTTACTATTATGTATTCTAGCCATAGACTGGAAACGCACCACCACCACGTTAATATTGGTAAATTATATTATTATGTTATCAGGAAACTCATCCCCTTGTTTTTCATGTATGTATGTAAATTTGCATGTGTAACAAACTTCCTGAAATGACTTCGGAAGAAGCTATGTGACTTGTTGGAATAAGTTCACTAAAGTATTCATTATTTTGCAAAGGTTGATCGATTTTTTTTTCAGCGTTTTCGTTACCAATGAGTTTGTTTCACTAATTCTTTTTCTTATTGGAAACAGTATCAGTTCAAAGTAGATAAGTTTTATTTGCAATCATATTTTGATTTGATATTATCATATTTAAATTTTTTTCGAGACCATACATAAAAAAAATGCAAAAATATTTCTGTCTATCTTTTTATCTGTTTCTCTTTCACCAGTTAAATTTGACATCCATAAGTCAAAAGATCGGGGTTCAAACATATGCAATGTTTTTTTTTAAAATCAAAACCTAAATAAAAGTTTTTTTATGAAAATCATAACTATTCTAACCAAACGAAATTGCGGCAAGGAACAAGTATTAAATAAATTTGTACAATTAAAAAAATATTTGAACAACACTGTGTAACTTCTAATACACATATTCAGCAAATAAATCAATTTCTTTTCATTTCCTTTCCTGCAAACAACGCCATCTGATGGTCCGCTTAAGTAAAAGCTCCGTTACTATCTAAAGTGTTTATATAGAATTATTATTTTTTGTCATTATTTGAACATTTTCATACATAACATACAAACACAAACACATACAAACAAATACGACCGCGAAGTCGCTTGCGACTTTGGCATAGAGAAACTAGTGCCTTAAGATACGATTCTTAAGACTCTAGCTTTCGCATCATGTTATCTCTTCATACAAAGACATCGGTTCCGACGACTTAACCTGCGAATAACGCCTGTGCGATTTATTATTCGATTAGTATGTAACCTAGGTAATAACCTAGATTCACTCATTAACATTCGCACTGTTTATCCGTGTGTCATTGTGATTTCTTAAAAAAACAACGCAAAATTTGACGCAATGTCCCTTATCAATTCTTAGAAAGTATATCAGGATAATCTAATCATTAGCCAAAACTGTGTCGATAGATAACCCAAAACTGCTCGTGAAAGTGTGATTGGTTCTTGACCGAAATATTTTATCGAAACCAGTATGACCTAGGCATATAAATATTGACCTAATATCGTATTATCAGTAAAGAAAAATAACGTGTTTGTATGAATAGAGTAATGAATGAATCTCTACACTTACTGAACTTATGTTTATACAGTTTCCTTAGGCAAAACGGTCGACTGGTATAGATCGCTTTGTTTGGCGATAATACTCTTGATGACATTTATTTGTATTTACTCGTACATTGTTGTAAGGTTGATTGTGAATAATAAAGAGTTCATTCATTCATTTAATGAAGTTAGACAGATCTGCAAGGATCGTAGACACTGGTCCTCGATAATCTCTGGTATATCTCTGTTTACCCCGTAAAGGATTTAGCTTGAAGGTATGTATGTGTCAAAATAACACCCGCCCATGACTTAGCTCTCTTAATTAGAAAGTAAGTTTGACAATGACATCTGATATAACGATATCAAGATATAAAATGAACTTTGTTAAAGTCTAATCTATCTCTATACAAAATATCATCAAAATCGGTTTAGCTGTTTTGACGTAAAAATTGAAATTTAATTTTACATAGCTTTACCAGTTCTAATTTTAGATTGTGATAAAATAAAAGTATTTTGGTAAACATAATATTCAACCAACCTGTAGGCGGACAGCCTAACAGGCCTTTTGAGTAAATTTACCGACTATTTTTTTAATTCATAAACGGAACAAGACAATGGTAACCAAAGATGTTATAGTTGCCAAAACAATTGATTTTGGCGTTATGAAAATTTCGAATGCCCAAATCAATTGCCATTTTAAATTTAAATAAATAAAACCCAGGTTCGCCATATTTGCGATTCAGGGTTACCATGAAAAATCTAGATTAATTTATACAAAATCGTAAAATAGATTTGTATGATTGATTGTACTGGTGGGTGTTGTTGAATTAGGATGCAGACAGACGGACAAATTGATTGATGTATCGAAACGCTCGTTGATTGATGATTTAAATGTGATCTCATTTGGCCTTTGCCATTGTTCCTTAATGATTAAATGATTTTTTACAGATATATCACAAAAACTATCTAAGGAATTGGCACTTACACAAGCGAAGCTTTAAAAGTTTATTTATTTATATGATAATACATGAATACAATTTGAAAACATTAGACACATATATAAGACAAAGATTTTCCATAATTGAGGTTCAAAATACGGAATTACAAAGATTAGATTTAAATCACAAGGCGACTACTCTTTTAAAACTAATTAATTACCAAGACTTTAATTAACTCTTTAATACTTATATACTTATATATCCTAGGAAATCTGGCGTTCTTTATTACAGCTTAACAGCTACTTGCAGTTATTATTGAATACCATGAATTTTTTTTTTTTTTTGATAACCAAAAATCTCTTCATGAAAATCTTGATAATAACTAGCACAAAAAAATAATAAGAAAACTTGGTCCATCCGTTCAAGCGTGACGCGATAACTATGCGAAATGGGGATTTATTTTTGTATATATCTATAGATTATACACGTACGTATCTATAGATCATACGTATGTAGATTATGGGAAAATGGTATTCGTTATGTCATGGTAGAGTTGCATTGGTTAGTATTATTAAATCTCAGAAAAATATAAGAAACGTACAGCTTAGTGAGGTTAATCTGTAAACTAAAAAGTTAAAAAGTCTCAAAAGCCAAAAGTTATTAAATAATAATATTTCTTAAGTAATTTGACTCGTCAAAAAGTTTGTTTTCAATACACATGAATTTTACAACACATTAATTGGGATAAATTTCAAAACCTAACCGCGTTTGAATGTTCCAATTTGCTTCAGCATTTAATTAAAGGTGGGTACTCAGAATTGTGTATCTATAGGACATAACTACCCGCGTTAACGGGTTAGAAAGGAATTGAAAATTTCGCCACGGGACTTGAATCCTCAGTAGCTCAATTGGTTAGAGCACTCGTCGGCTTGAGACGAAGGGTTACAGGTTCAAATCCTGTCTGGGGCGAAATTTTTTCTTTCTTTAAAATTTATAGATAATTAAAGGATGTTTTATTATATGCGGTTTAAAAATAAAATTGTTGTCAGTATATGTATAATATGCCAAAATTAGTACCAATAAATAAAGCTTTGTATATTATAGCTCAGTACTCGAACCTCGACCTTTCAATATCCATATCAGATATGGTATTAGCCTCATGTTCAACATATCTCAAAATGGAATCTTCATTTGATACATCGAGTGCGGAGTGTTTATTGCAAAAAATATATAAAACTAGTACTAAAGGTGACTACCATAAGCATACCATAGTAGACAACCCACATACAAGTGCTATGAGGTTCTCTATCGTATATACGCGTTGTTTGGAGTTATCACTTGTACTTATACAGTGGATAAGTACAAGTGATAACTCCAAAAAACGTGTATATACAATGGAATTCCACCAAGTGCCGACGATAGCAAGTATAGATTCTCTATCGTATTATTCTTAGGATTCAATATTATTCATGAGATTATAATGCTAATAGTAAATTTACAAAGCTGTGTATGCAGCACTAATGATTATGAATATATTACAAATTTAGAAATGTTTTTTTTTTCAAATACACTTTTTGCATACACGTATAGTATTATGTGTAATGTGATCCGGAAAGGACTTGCCAACATCGGTTGTAGCTAAGCTCATTTCGGTATTGCTAATTGTCCAACGAAAACAACCACATCAAAATAGGTCCATTAGTTTAGGAGACACAATGCCACAAAAAGACATAAACATACAGACACGACAACCTTATGTTACATACATAAAATAAAGCGGTGGATCGCTAACAGGGCTAGTTGCTGCACATCACTACTACCAATGAAACTAACTTTACTACTAACATTTTTCATGTATCTTTGGATGTACATTAACCCCTTACACGAGAAAGACGGTTTACAATGTTTAAGCAAATTAGAAACATTAATTTCTGAGATTTCCTCGTTTCGTTCATATTAATTTACTTAAACAAACATACAAATAAACGTTTTACCTCGTTAACACTAAAGCGCTAAGATTTGATTAAATATTTGCCTTCGCTGTCGAGATTACTCGGTATTTTATATAATTGACACATTTTATGACCGTTACATCTGGGTAAATTATGTTAGGAACTAACTACGAATAGGGTTATGTGTTATCACAACGTAATATAAAAGATAGGTACTTTCCGCTGTTTGTCGCATTTACGTTTAGTTCTTTAAAACTAGACGACGGATTTTGACTCGATTTTGAATAGATAGAGTGATTGAAGAGGTAGGTTTATGTGTACAATAACATAGAATTTTGTTCACCTGAGCACAGATGGGACGGGCTGCTAGTAAGTAACAGTTGACACTGAAATTATTTTTTCATAACAGGTGAAAGAAGAAGAATTGGAAGCAATCGCTAATATGGCCGCCTTTGTGTATGACTTGGTTTTTAGGCTTTATTTTTTAACCTCTGACGGAAAACGAGAAACGTTAATAGTTTGACGTGTCTGTGTGTGTCTATCAATGTCTAATGTGATTGAGATGGTTCTTAGCTACATTATATTTAGGTTTTATCGGAAGTTCCTTGAAATTTTTAGTATAAGATTATATACTTAGTGCATTGTATATTATAAGTAGCTGATCCGGCAAACGTTGTTTGGCCATAAAACTAATTAAATGATGATTGATCAGTTATCGACTAGGGATAAAAAAATGATTAAATTACTAAAATGACTATTAAAAAATAGGGGTTGGTGATAAAAGGGTGAAAATTTAGGGTTGTATGTACTTTTATATGCTGTATCGTAAAAAAATAAAAACAAAAAAAAAATCGAAAATTTCAAAAAAAAAATTTAGGGGTGGACCACCCTTATCATTTAGGGGGATGAAAAATAGATGATGGCCGATTCTCAGACCTACTCAATATGCTCACAAAATTTCGTGAGAATCGGTCAAGCCGTTTCGGAGGAGTTCAAGTCCGAACCCCGTGACACGAGAATTTTATATATTAGATGTATTTGGTGCACAATAGAGAGTTATTACATTCTACGATATACCAAAAGACGAAACCATTTTAAGACGTAACTTTATTATTCTTATAACACTTACAAGATCTCTATTTACATATAGACTAGGTTGTATATTTTGGAATTATTATTTCTATATTAGTCAAGTTCCTCTATATATACATTTAATGAAACAGTAATAAAACTAAATCTATATATAAAATATTAAGAAAGGACACATGTTACATATTGTATATAAGATACATAACCTAAAACAAGGTGTATTAAATTTTTTGTCTCTTCAATTTTCAAGGAAAAATTTGATGTTGCCTTAACTTTATAGTTTACCGTAACTCGCGTGCTTCGCCAAATAAACGATGCTGGTAGAATAAGACTATTCCTAATTACATATACGAAGAATAACCAAATAAGTGTACCTTATATAAGTATATCTTTACATGTGTATGAATTAGTGAGTCAATAAGTCCATTCTTTTCATAACATGGAATTTCACTAAGTGCAGACGACAAAAGTATTCAATGCCTACATGAAAAGACGTTATCTATTCACACATGACTTGCGTCGAAATGTATTCTTTTAAACCATACATAGGCCTGTAACCATAAAGGTGTATTTACACTGAAAGTACTTTTGTGGATCAATTTTGTTAAAATTTGTTTATTTTAATACATGTTAAACCTTTATGACCGTTTTGGGCTAAAATTCAAAAGATAATCACAATGTAGAAAATTTTTAGTAACCCCAACAAAATCTATCTGTAATGTAGCTAAAAACCATTTCGAATACGTCAGCTTAAAAACAGCATTGAAATCGGTCCATAAATCAAAAGTTCTTAAGTTATAATACGACAGACATACACACACGCACCCACAAACTAAAAACTATAAAAACTGTAAGCAGAAGAATTAATAAATTTGAGTAGCTATGGGTCATAATTATCGACATAGACGATAAAAAACTTTATTGGCAGAATTGTATGCAAGAAACAAAGCTTTCTGTATTTTTTATGAGAATGGAAGGCAAACAACCAGACAAATTTCCTAATGGTAAGAAATTCACGCCACATAGAGACACCAAAGGTGGTAATGGTGCGTTGCCAACCTGAGGCCGGGAT
Organism: Calephelis virginiensis; assembly: GCA_002245475.1. Taxonomy (NCBI): domain Eukaryota; kingdom Metazoa; phylum Arthropoda; class Insecta; order Lepidoptera; family Riodinidae; genus Calephelis; species Calephelis virginiensis. The sequence goes on from NJDC01003704.1 coordinate 416,744, forward strand.
GTTAGGCCTCGAACAAAAGTAAGTTTACCGGCTACCTTACCCTTCGTACCGGAACACTTCAACGGCAAGCATTGGACGTTATGGTGGCAGGAATAGGTAAGGCGGTGGTACCAATCCGGGCGAAACGCTGTGAAACTCTACCACCTAGTAGGATATCACGGTGTTAGTGACGGTAATCCTATGCTCACCTTTTAGCTGCCTGGCAGGAAGGCAGATAGTCTATTCTGCAAAGGAGCCCGGACCAACACGGGGACGTTACGTTATTTTCTGTGGTATTATTTTATTTCTTTCAAAGTTCTTAAAAAAATTAGTACTAAAAAAGTGCTAAAATAAAAATATTTTTATTTACAACATTTTTATGTCGCATGAAGTACGGCTAGCTACAAGATGTGCCTATGTGAATGCCCCCTAAGAAAACGTTCACTGTAACAAAACCATACAAATTAAACGCAATTTCACTTCTTGTTTGTACTTTCTAAGTTAATGTATACATCCCTTTATCTTCCAAACAATAATGGTCTGTTCTCACTACAAATTTTGTTTTTTTTTTTTGCAATTTTGTTTGAAGTTTAGTTTTGTTTTACCGGTTACTTTGCAAATATAATTTTAGCTGCCACAGCAAGCACTTAAATGTTACATAAAAAAACACTAGTTGGTTTTATTTCCCCAGATCAGAGAGTGAGTTTTGTGTTAATGTTAATAAAGTAATTTTTTTCGGAGATACGATTAGGTAGGACATTGTTTACTTAAATATTTCTGTAGAAACAATGTTCCCTTAAAAAATCTTCCTTGAGTATCTTGCAAACAAATAATAATTAAGCAAGCAAAATCATACATAGACATAAAAACTAATAACTAATGATTAAACCAAAGTAATAATTGACAAAGAACTACAAACATTTTTTATGTGATTAGTCAGCGACAGGTTAAAATATAGTAAACTAGCGGCCCGGTACGTGCTTCGTTACGTATATGAGCGCATGAATGACTTTACACAACAAAACAAAATAAGAAAAAAACAACTGAAAAAATTTTCAATATGACAGCACAATCCCAATTAACAAAATGATCCGCCATTTATCGAATTCATTTGGTACAAAAAATGTGATAAATGAAGAACCGTTCGACCCATTTTATGCAAACTTCACATAAACCATGTATTAAGTAGTCCGAACAAAGTCTAAGCATTTGGTTTGGATAGGTAAGTCCGTTTTTGAGTAATAAAATTACAACGAACAGTGACATTGATATATATACATAGATTAACAACAAGACCACTGATGGTCGAGTGCTGTGCAGCTG
>NJDC01003705.1:5790-18737 GCA_002245475.1 Calephelis virginiensis
AGTGTTCTTTGGTTCAAGCAATGTTTAAATTCATAGTTATAGAATGATGAGTGTTCTTTGGTTCAAGCAATGTTTAAATTCATTAAATTAAAGACTTCTTTAAATTTAATTAAATATTTGCACACCACAATGTGGTAGAATATGTTGTTTTCTTAAATATCTTGGTAACAACTTTTTATAACACATATTCCGCAAATAAATCATTTTCATTTTTTCATTTATCTTCACGTATCTGTAAATGTAGGCATGTTTATATGTCACTTCAGATCCACCAGTTCCATAGAAGAAGTAAAAGTAGGTACTTGTTCCAAGCTCCAGTATGCTGGTTTGAACGGATGTGGTGTTATGATAGATATTATTTTTTTATATAAGAGGAGGCAAATGAGCAAGTGGGTCACCTGATGGAAAGTGATCACCGCCGCCTACGGATATCCGCAACACCAGGTGTATCACAGATGCGTTGCCGACCTTTAAGGAATGAGTACACTCTTTTCTTGAAGGTCCCTAAGTCATAATTGTTTGGGAATACCGCCTTCGGTAACTGATTCCACAAAGGTGTTGTGCGAGGTAAAATATGTCTTCGGAATCGTACAGTTGTAGATCGCCACCCATCGAGATGGTGGGCATGATACTTTAAACTATGTCGTGAAGTGGAAGTGGAAATCAGTGGCTGGAATTAAACCAAACAACTTCTCAGAACAAAAAAATAAATAAATATCCCTTGACAAATTGAATCTAAACCAAACTAAACAAATTATATGGTTGTGTTATGGGTGTTAACCGACGATATTAATACACAGAAATATTTAAAAATCTGGTCTCCAGAATAAATTTAGTAAGCACCCAGACCTGGAAAATGCAGACATGTAAATGTTCATCACACAAATGTCTGCCCCCATCGGGAATGGTACCCGAGCCTCACAAACTGAGGCTCGGGTACGATTATACGGGTAATCGTAACTGATCTACCATCGGATCGGAACCCAGTCACAAACTGAGGAAATCTGGCGAAAGAAACTCACCAGGTTGTCTTTTATCCTTGCTTTGCAATATATACAAATAAAGTAGGACTAAATTTCACATTATCATTTAAAAGAGATTAGTGCAATTGAAAAAATGAGGTGCAAAAAAGGTGCAGCACTCTCATCCTTTAAACTATACAGCAAAGATACACTAAATTTTTTTTATACTAAACTTTTTATATCATTTTAATTTGTTACACTTATTCTATTAACATGATTTTAATTATAATAAATACCAACATATATATAGCACGAATTAGTCTATCCTCAAAGTAAGTCAAATGTTTCTGTTCTGGGTCAATGATACAAAAAGGAACACATAAATACATATCGCACACATAGATCTAAATCAAAAGTAATATAAAATTGTAATTTTTGAGTAAACGCTGTGTTAGAATCGAAGAAGTGTTAATTTAAAAATCACAATTTTCGAGTTTAGAACCGACACAACTCCAAAATTGGGATTTTTGAGTTAACACTGTATTCCAATCGAATAAGTGTTAATTCAAAAATATCATTTTGTAAGGTAATTTGCTTTAGATCTGGGAGTACAGTCATGAATACCAAACACCTCTCCCTATCCCTATCTGCAAAGCAATAGCCGTATATAAAGACCTTCACTATGCACCTATTGTATAATTTCCAATGATAATTTCTACATAGAATGAAACAAAGTTGCTTCCTGCTGTCTGTACGCTTAAGTCTTTCAAACTAGCATCAAATTTCGATGCAATTTTCAACAAAAGTGTGTGGTAATTAAAAGTTGGTTATTATAGTAGAGAAATCTGAAGTTTTTAATGGAATGTGGAAAACATATTTTGTGCGCTTCATTAAACCCTTACTTAATTTCATAAGTTAGATTGAATAATGTACTATGAAATTGGATATCATAAACAGTAGGGTTACTCTTGAATCTCGATTAATGCAATATTGGAAATTGGAATCGGATCTGTCACTTTAAGTACTCTTGTACACAATACTAGTTTAATTAATAATAAACAATAGGTGATTTTATCCGATTCATTGAATTTTGTTGTAACTAAATGTTAATCATCCGTTATTACTGTATTCCAGAGTGTCTACCTAAAATTACAAATCCGATTCAAATTTCCAATTTGCATGAAATCGATATTCAAGAGTAACCCTACAAATCTGTAGAATATTGCAAGTTTCTTAAGTATAACCCTTTTAACTCATCTTCGTCTTTAAAAAAGGGGTTAATTAAAGAGCTTCTTTAAACTATGTGATATTAGATTGTAAAAAATCAAGTATTTTATATTTTTTATATTATAATTGTATTTTGTGTGTTGTATGTTTGTAAATCATAAATATTGTTTAGTAGGTTAAGTTCTAGCCCTCATGATGCTGTCATAAAAGAAACCGGTAGGCTATTTATAAAATAATAAATTATAAGTTATACGTAAAACGGTACAAGTATTTCTACATTTAAAAATATGAATATTTGAAAGTTTTGTCAAATATCAAGTATTTTAGATATATTAGGCATTGCATTTAAATCAAAATTTCTCTTTACAGTATTTAATTTAGATGCATATCCTAGATAATAGCAGGAGCGAAAGTAGAACAGCTGTTCATCTGCCTCGGGTAGCTGCGATCAGAGGGAGAGAGAGAGGAGAGAAACTCATAGATTTGCATTTATAACACATTAATATCTATAATACCATCGCTGTGGTCTATTAGTCCGGTATTGATGTTGACTACATTAAGTCTCAGGTTCATTTTGAGGGTTGGGAAACTCAATAATGTTTAAAAAAACAGTTTTTTCAGTATTTTTTTCTAATAAAAAGATTACATCCCCGGATTAAATTGGTTTGGTCGGCAATTATTTTGTCATCTATCACACTATGGTTCTAAGTACTTCAGCTAATAGAGAGGTCCTTGATTGTGCTTTTGCTTCTCCTTTCACGGATACCAGCATGAAGATACTTACTGTTTAATACCTACTACAATATTAAGCGTGCAGAGCCGGGTGTGTTGCTACTACAAGATAAACTGATTATCATGTATGTATGTATAATTATAATTACTGTAACTCATAATTAGTCTTGCCCAAGTAATGTTAATTGGGTAGTGTAAATTATTTATGTATTCAAAACGGGTCTTTAATTAAACGCAACGTTCATAATATCCAACCGCATTAAACATCTATTATTTGGAATCCTTCATATGAACCCTTTTTATCGGTACATGGGTACTGATAAAAAGGGTTCATAGGTAGGTAATCAAATAGTCACAGGAAAGTCAATCATCTATTCTTTGCAGTAAAACAGTATATTAATTATTGGTGTTTATTGTAGGTACATCGAATAAACTTTGTTTGTAAAAACAGGTGGTTTTAATGCATTCTCCACCAGTCAACCATATCGGCATTCTACAACAGTCAACCTTTGAGCCAACAGATAGTGAAGTTTGAAGAAGTAATTATCCTACCCTAATATTATAAATGCGAAAGTTTGTATGTTTGTTTGTTACTCCTTCACAAAAGAACAGCTAAACCGATTGTCATGAGATTTGGCACATATATAAAGGGTAATTTGGATTAACACAGGATAATTATTATCCCGAAAATAAATGTTCCTGTGGGGTCAACCACGCGAGCAACGCCGCGGGCAATAGCTAGTAACAAATAAATATAGTAGTATCTTCAAAATAAATATAAAACAAATAAATATAAAATACATAAACTTGTTCTACATATCAATATATAAAAAAGAATCCCAATTTCGAGCTTCCATCGCATCATGCCTGAACAGATGCATCAATTTTGCTAATTCTTTTTTTGTTGTGTTAGTTATTGTCAGGAGAAGATTCTTAAGAAAAGAAAAATCCGAAAAATTGTAGGATAATGAGAAAAGCAATGCTTTTATTCATACGAAAGTTCGCTGGGTTAGCTAGTCTATTATTAAAAAAAATGTTACCTAATGTTTCAAGACATTAAAATTAACTATCAATTTTACCCATAATTGCTTAGGATGTTGCATTTTACTAGCTTTTTAAATTTGTCCGCCTGTCGTATCCAAACAGTCGTCGTCGTATCATTCTATAGGTGTGAACTGTAAACATACGAGTACAGTAGTACTATTTAAATTATGCGCTTCGGCTATATTTGTCAACCTGCGGAAATCCGAATGTATTTTAAAGATATCTCTATAGAGTTGTTATTACACATAATTAATCATTTCGCTAAAATTTAGATTAGGTTAGCCAATTTAAAAATAAAAGTATAAAGAGTAAAAGGTGCCAAGCCGAAGCGCATAATTTAAATAGCAGTAAGGTACTATGAAAGGGTTGATGTAGCATGTACTTACTTAGATCAAAATAAAATACAAAACCGACAATAAAAAGGAGAACGATAATAAATTAAAAAACTCGGTTTTGCTATTTCTTTTTTAAATAATTTGTACATAATTAGTTTTAAAGATTACGTCTTTTTTGTGTACAAATTATTAAAATAAAATAAAAAAATAAAAATTCGGCCGAAAATTTATATTCATTCCCATAAATTTTACCTATTAGGAGCATTTCGTTAGACTATTACTGATGGTGAAGAGTTGTGTTGCAGGTCGTCCGGGTTAGCTATGCCTGCCACCATAATAACTGTCATGTTCCGGCCTGAAGGATAGCTGGTAAACTTGCACAATAGGGCTTATATTTTTATTTCATTTTATTTATAAGGTTTAACAACGTTTTTCAATCAATTAAAAAAATACAGCTTAATAATATACGAGTAATTAAGTGCTAACTGTATAAGCAAGTAAAGGTAAACACCTCTTGCATTAAAAAATCGAAAGAAAGTTTTAAAATAATTGTGAAAAAGGCAAAAAAACAAACTAAATGAGGATGAGGAGGAAAAAAGTAAATTGTATAACAAGAAAAAAGTAGTATATTTGAAGTCTTGCAAAAATATCACGGCAACAGTACAGCGACGCACCTGTAACATCTACGGTGTCTGTATTATCTCTAACCATCAAGAGAACCGTGTAAGATTGAGTCTTTAAATACTAAAGAAACTAAACGAAACCACAAAGGTCAAAGATTAATAAGATCTACTTCGATTGTCCGAAACGGCATATTAACTAGGCAATTAGTTGAAAGGCGAAGACCTAGAAAAAAAATCTAATAAAACGAGTTCCATTGTTAAAAAGTAACCGACATTGACCGCAATGCCAATTCGAAATTCAAATACATGCGTCAAAATTGCCGCATTTCCTGTACTCTTACTACCCTTGAAAGTAAACGTCGAGTTTAATATTCCAATTAACGTAATTAAGTATATAAGAGGATCAAAATAAACAACAATTATCAGTAGCTCTTGAGTAGTCTGGAATTGAAGTTCACGATGAGATTCTTGGTGGGTTGCATTTTTTTTTAATTTAATAAAAAGACTTTTTCAATTTGTTAAAATTAATTTTCAGTTATCGGTAAGGAAAGTGAAAAAATATCAATTTAAATTGAATTCGTTCAAGTTTTACATTTTTAGTTTTACATGAAATTTCAAAAAAAATCATAATACATGTCGATCGTTTTTGGGGCCAAACGTATGGCCAATATTATAATGAGGAAATGTTTAATTTCTTGTTTGTTTGTTTGAAATGAATAGAACAGAATCCGTGAGTGACATAGGCTTTGTTTCATCAGAATCAGCGCAGTAGAAGCCAAGTTACACAGGCAAAGCTTTGTAAAACTGCTAGTATTTACAAAAACTATTTTTTTTAATTTGTTAGAATTAACTTTCAGTTAGCAGGAAATAGAGAAATGACCAATTAAAATTGATTTCGTTCAAGTCTTAAAATTTTTAGTTTTGCGCGGAATTTAAAAAAAAAATCATAGTAATGTTGATCGTTTTTTGGCCAAACGTGTGGGTATAAACGGATGGGTAGAATAACATTTTTTATGTAAAAGTATTATAAAATTACAGATTAGTATTTACTGATATTCACTCACTGATTTTTGAAGAAGTACTTTAGCGTCGTTGCGCACTATTTTGAAATGGGTAAAAACTTCTAAATCAATTATTTTTTTCTCACCAACTATAAAAATGTGGACTTGAGTTGGTGTCAATAGCTCTAAATTGATGACATATTTCAGATTGTAGCCGCTTCCGTACTTGCGTGCGCTGTAGCAGCGCCATCCGGCTGGTATGGCCAGGGTCAGCTTGGCTATGGCTCCGCTTTGGGTCTCGGCTACGGTGCCAATCTAGGCTACGGCGCGCCCTTAGGTCTCGGCTATGCCGCTCCCACCATTTCCTCTGGAGACATTGAGGGTGCCGCCATCGACGCCCACGTCAATGCTGCCGATCACGCTCGCGCCAGTGTAGACGCCGCCCGCGAGTACCACGACCAAGCCGCTGAGATCCAAGGCCAAGCCATCAACGCCGCTGAAGACCACGCCTGGTTGTCTCTGGACGCTGCTCAGACCGCTCGTGCCCAACAAGATGGTGCCGCCGCAGCTGTCGCCCCAATTGTCGCTCGTCAGTTGGCTGGTCATGGCGCTCACGGTATCGCCGCCCACGGATACGCCGCTCCCCTCGCTGGTCACGGTATCGCCGGCTACGGAGCCCTCGGGCACGGACATGCCGGTAGCCACTCCGTTTCCACCCAATCATTGACTCAGACTCACCCAGCCCCAGCCGCTTACAGCCATGGACTTGGCCACGGCCTCGCTGCCCACGGATACGCCTCCCACGGGTTAGCTGCCAACGGTTATGCCTCTCACGGGCTTGCCGGCCATGGACTCGCTGCTCCCCTTGCCGGCCACGCTGGAGCCAGTTCCGTAGCTACCCAGTCCCTGTCGCAGACCCACCCAGCCCCAGCCTATAACCACCACGGCTACAGCCATGGTCTTGCTCATGCTTACTGAAAACGTAGAAAGCTTTAAGAAAATCAGTTATTTAATTCGAGGAGATGTTTATAAAGAAAACATAAACACTAATACATTAATTTTATTTTATTAATGATGCATATGTATCGTGACATAGCCTCTAAGAGTATAAACCTAATGCTGAGAAGTCCCATTCCTTCCCATTCCCAGATTTCTCATTCTCGCACAAAATCCTACTAATATTGTAAATGCAAAAGTTTGTATGTTTGTTTGTTTGTTACTTCTTTCCGCAAAAACTGCTGAACCGATTTTCATGAAATTCTGCTCACACATAGAGGGTAACCTGGATTAATACATAGGATACTATTTATACCGCAAAATTGTTCATGTGGGACCATAGACCACGCGGGCCACGTCATGGGCAACAGCTAATGTAGAATAAAATTAATGTAATGTATATTGTCACCACTTTTGACAGAGTAAAAAAATTAGACAGATTTCCTGTTCCTTAAGACAATAAGAAAATTAATTGTGAATTGCCAAGTTAAGACTCGTATATATATATATATATATATATATACCTACTAGGGTAGTTAATGTAACTTTGATAATTACCCTACCCTCCAGACCTGGGGGCTGAATACGTATCATAGTGGCCAACTCAGAATGGAAAAATGAGCATCAAATAGCTTTCAAATGACGTGTTTTATATTTGCTATCTTAAGTGACCAATAGAAATACAATAAGAATAGCAACACGTCATTTGACAGCTATTTGATGTACCCTTTTTCATTTTGATTTAGCCACTGAGATACGTAATCAGCTCCCAGATCTTGACAATGGCACACATCGACTAGAATGAATAAGACGGTGATGCCGATCAACACAGTCGGGCTTTATATACCAACCGGTCTGGGCCTGGCAACCAAATTGTATGAGATATCTAGCTGAAAATAGATTTTTAAATACGCTATAATAGTACCATAATAGCCATTATAACAGTAGTTATCATTAAGCATCAAGTTAAGAAATCTTCGGCAAGCATTAAGAATAACAGGAAAAACGTACGCTATACCTATCTTACTAATGAACAAAGACTAAAGTCAAAGGTAAGTTAATATGATAGCTTGTATTACAGTAAAATAAAGACTATAATACCAGTTTGAACCTTGGAGTAATTTAGCCTATGTTTATTCTTGAGATGGTACAAGTGAGAGGTGCTTATAGTTTATACAACTAGGAATTTACGACTATACATAATATAGATGTCGCATGGTCGTATGCGTGGCTTAGATACTGTGGTTATTAGTATAGTTGACGTAGCAACTAGCGCAATATAGATTGGTATTCAATTGCTTCAAGTAAACACCACGTGCAGCAGAAGGTGCGCTTGCAGGTGTTGTCTTTATATCAGCTTGTTTATCGGCTGCTACGGCTATATAAGTCGAAGCGACAATGCTTCGTGAGGCATTAAAAACGATTTGCTTAACCTAGCTACTGATAGCTGGGATAAGCGAATCGAGGAGCCCCTGCCCCCCTACGGGGGTAAGGCGACAGTTTACGTGAGTTTCGTGAGGCATTCCTTGTGAACGCCTTGCAGTGTTCAGACCGCTGTCTAGTACGGAGGTCGCCACTGGTAATAGGTCTCTCCCTGTCATAGGATGGCAAAGAGATAATTCTAGATTGTAATTGTTAATTCAATTATGATCTAGGGCCCGGGCTGTAGATCATTCGGGGGGTGCATTATTTGGTTGGCACTCACGCAGGAAGGGTGGGGTGGAGCTCTCCTTTCCCCTTTGGGGGTTTGTTTTTGTTGCCATAGTAGAATGTTTATTCCTATGTTCACGATGGTTTGTTTGGCAAAGGATAAGCATACGCTATAGTTGTTAGTGCGAGAGTACTGAATGACAGAGTGTGGACGTCAGGATCGAGTGGATCACGTGTCACGGCTTTATTTTGATATTTCCTAGTTCTTTAGTAACAGAGGCTGTTCCTGCGGCGTAGGAACAGCCAACTCCCACAAGTTATGCGCTCTCGGGCTACCAGCCCAGTGACTCATGTATCGGCTAGTAAATATAATGTCTTTCACCCCGACATAAAAAAAAATCATCCCGATTTTGCGTCATATCACGCCTGAATGGATGAACTAATTATTTTGCAATTTTTTTTGTTGTGTTAGTTATTATCAGGGGAAGATTTATGGAAAGAAAATAAAGTATTGTATGGTTTTATGAAACCACCTTAAAAGTAAAACTTTATCTATAACTAGCCGCCATATTGGCGTCTACTGCTCTGACGTCACCGTTACGCAACATGCGACACACAGACACAGACGGAAAAAATTAAAGAAAATTAGAAAAATAATTATTTTCTCCATATAATCTGTTAATATCAAGCGATACGAATGTCGCCGGGTCGGCTAGTTTGTTATAAACTATCACCGCATTGGAATATAAAGAAAAAAATAAAACATTTAATAACAGACTAAAACTTACCACACGTCACTAATAAAAAAATAACTAGAAATCTTATCTAGCTCTGAGCGTGAGGAACTTAAATAAAGTACAAAAAAGTAATAATAAGTTATAGAAACAGGTAAACAGAACAGATATTGAAAATAGCGGCCACACACTGAAAGGATCCTGTGATAAAACGTTCGAGCTTCTTTTTCAAAATCTTTATGTATAAAAAAGCTGTATTAATGTAAATTCTGAATGTTAAAGATATTTAAATAAAATAGATACAGGCGACTTAAGATGGCTAGCAGAACAAGTTGTAACATTCTTAGACTTTTAAGTGTTAGTGTGTCTACTGAATCGATCACTGCAAAATTTGGTAGATGGGTACTATATGTTCTGAGGAAGGTTATAGAAGACTTTTTATCCCTCTCACTAAAGGAGTTTTTGTGGGAAAGAGGTAAAAATAAAAATAAAAGTTGGACTTACAATTCACGAACGCGTAGTCCGATTTTGTTCCTTCTTTTTTGTTTTGTAACATGTGTAGTATTGTAGTTTCTAAATTGTATCAAGTAAACCTAAGATACTAAGTCCCACAATGTGATAGATGGCAAGCCTATCGCCAACCGGACACATATCCAATTCCGAGCAACAAATTAGATTTATCAATTGTAAGAGAGGACCTTTACCATCCTGCACTTGCTATCACAGCGACTGATATTTTAATTCCTTCCTTAAAAAGTAAATCGCGGGTAAAGTATATTTTTTACCGAGCAGATTATGATACTATAAATGATTTTCTGAAAAAAAAACAGGATTGGTCGTTCGTTAGGGATAACGCTTGTAATACTGAGGAGGTTGTTGATAAGTTTTATATTATTCTTAACAAAAGTTCAATTATTTGTACCCCAAGTACTTTGCTCGGGGAATTATGTCTACCCAGTTTGGTATAGTCGCGCTTTAATTCGACTAATTAAAGAAAAATCTAAAGCTCATAGAAACTGGAAAAAATATGGTAACCCTGTTGATTACAAGATGATTGCTATCAATTATACATTATTTTTGCTCAACAAAAATCAAGAGTAACCCGAAATTCTTTTGGTCGTATAATAAGTCTAAAAGGCAAAACAAGTCTATTTATCCACAACAAATGATATATGATAATACCGTTAAAGTCACAATCAGACATTGTTTCGGCATTTAATAATTATTTTGAAAAGAACTTTAGTAAGCCAGGCAATCATTGCTTATTTCAGTAAAACAATGATTTTTTTAATGATAATACCATATGTGATATTATGTTACTACAGAAGACATTTTTAACTTAATGAAAGGTATTGGCATTACAAAAGGACCTGGTAGTGATCATATTCCACTAATATTTTTTGTAAAGTGTGCTTTTTATTTATCAGTGCCTTAAAAATGATATTTAATCGTTGCTTTCAGGAGGGGTATTTCTTTAGTATTTAAAAAGAAGCACATATTGTTCCCAATCATAAAAAAGGCCAGCAAACAGATATAGCGAATTACCGCCCAATTTCGGTTTATAAATATACTGAGTAAACTATTTGAAAGGGTAGTGCACTCACGTATTTATCCTGTAGTCGCTGAGTCAATTCCTACTGAGCAGCATGGTTTCATGAAAAAGAGATCTACAACTACTAACTTAGGAGTATTTATGGATCCTATATCTAGTGCTATGGTTGGCGGTTCACAAGTTGATCTAATCTACACGGACTTTGAAAAGGCATTTGATCGTAAAGATCACATTATACTATTGCGCAAGCTAAGTGAATTAGGTATCCGTGGTAATCTGCTTAGATGGATGGAATCATATTTACGCAATCGTTCACAAGCTGTAGTCGTAGGAGGCTGTCGTTCTGACTTTGTTTATATCTCTTCTGGAGTACCTGAAGGATCAATTCTGGGCCCGCTTCTTTATGCTGTCGGTTTGTATGATGTAGGAAAGTTTCCATGCACGCTTTCTCATGTATGCAGACGACACAAATATATATATGCGGGTGACCAATGAGGCTGATTGTATAAAATTACAAGCTGACCTTGACAGATTGGTACAGTACTATGCTGATAACCGCATAACAGTCAACCTAAACAAGTGTTCGTATATCTCTTATACTAGAAAAAAAAACATCCAATAGAATTTGATTACACGTGAAATAATGTCAAGATAAGTAAAGCAAGTAGTGTAAGAGATCTTGGTGTAATCATCGATGCCAAATTAACATTTGCTGATCATATTGATGCGGTTGTCAACTATAAGAAGAAGTAAAGAGAAGAAATAAGAACTTTGGCTTCATATTAAGGGTCAGTCAAGCATTTTCTGAGGTTAACTGTCTGAAGGTTTTGTATTTTGCATACGTAAGAAGTATTCTTGAGTATTGCAGTTTAATTTGGAACCCTCATTACATAACATACATACAAAAATAGAACATATACAATCATAGTTCACAAAATCTTTAAATTTTCGTAGCTATAAAACCGTAACAAATTATGATTAATCCTGTAAGCATTACCATTTTATGACTCTAAAAGACAGACGTACATTAACTGACATGTATTTCTTGTACTGTATTTGCAATGGTTATATTGACTCCTCGGAACTCTCCTCTAGAATATTAACTTTTAATATACTAAATATTTTCTAAAGCAACTTTTAAACGAGAAATAACCCAGGAACTTAATAAAAAACATTAGTTAAATAAAACATTTCTTTGTATTAATAATCACTTAAGTATGTATATTTATTTACTTAAACTTCGTAACATTATAACACACACATACACACACACACATGCATACACACACACACACACACACTTTGGTCCATACTACATACCTACATGTGCGTTAAAATTAACGACAAATTTTACCTTTTTCATAATAGAAAATGTAAATCCGTTATTGGCTATAGGATTAGTAGAACTGTAATATCTTATTAAGAATACTTAGCTGTGGATTTTGCTAATAAATAAACAATTTTTTATTATAAAATTGAAAAACTAATTTTTCTTTTTGTTGTCCGACCCGGAAATCGAACCCGGAACCGCTGATCGCTAGACCACAGAGGCGAATTATAGAAATGTCAACAATCAGTACAAAACCAATTAACTTGAAATCCGGAATGTAGAGAAAGATTTGAACGTACAGGTATTAGTATATTTATATACTAATTACAGTAGTACTATTTAAATTATGCACTTCGGCTCTCTTCATCAAGCTTTGGAAATCCGAATGTACTTAAAAGATATCGATATATCATTATAGAGTTGTTATAACACATAATTAATTATTTCGCTAAAATTTCGATTTGGTCAGCCAATTTAAAAATTAAAGTATAAAGTGCAAAAAGAGTAAAAAGTGTAAAGCTGAAGCGCATAATTTAAATAGTAGTACTACTACATTCTTTCACATTCACATCAAGCCCATCTGCAGGATAGATAGAGAGTTTCAAGAGCCACGTGCACGAGCTCGCCAAGTCGGCTAGTTTAAATAAGTACGTTGTAGTAGGGCAGCCCACGATGCGAAATGTGTAGTAACTCCAGCGTAATTGGGACCCATTTCACTTTGTAGATTAAATAGTGGAGAGTAAAAAAGGTCATGTAAGGTT
>NJDC01003708.1:11002-25059 GCA_002245475.1 Calephelis virginiensis
TTTAGACTCGTTGGAAAATAAAAAATAAATTCACAATTCGGTTTAATCAAAGAATGTCCCTAACTAGTTGACCACGACTGTCAACACATTCCTTCGTGGTTTATTATTATATGTTCTAATAATGTTACAATCCGATGACCTAGACCTTACTGCGTTCCTGAATAAACTCAATCAAAGCTTTGTAAGTAGGTATTTTTTCTTTTCTATAAGTAATTTCGAACGATTTAATTGTATTGTTGTCCAATTTTTGCAAAGCTAAATGTAAAAATAGAAAATCGGTTAGATCTTCTAATTTTAATTGTTTTAACGCCTGAACTGATGTGTTAATATTGTTTAAAAATGATTCTAAACCTATTTCACTTGAGTGGCATAATCTTTCGAAGTTCAAAAATTGATTGAAATAAGAGCTAGCGAGTATGCGGGTGTCTTCGTATTTTTTACCAGTGCCTCCCATATTATGTCATAATTATTAGCGGTAGCTAGTAAACCAGCACAAACGGCGATAGCTGAACCTATCAGTTTTCCAATTAAAGTTAAGTCAGGATTAAGACGGATGAAGTTAGTGAATTGTTGGTGAAACAATGGCCAATGCGAATCACCATTGTTGTGGTGAGTCTGGATCCCCTATAAATATGCTTAACATTAAAGTCACCTACTAGGATGAATCTTTTTCCAAGTTTTTTAACTAAGTATAAGTAATGAACTTTACTTAAAGAATTTCTCCATGGACAGTATAGTGCTGAGGCGGATAGATTTCCCAGGACTACGAAAATATACCGTGCCGAGAGATTTCAGGAATAAAACACACTTTTACATCATCACAATGGCGAGAGTGTAGCTGAGGAAGTTCTCCGGGATTGATCTTCCGACTATCTTCCAAGCGAATGCTATCGCGAATATTGGATTCCGTATTTATACTCTGGCGAGCAAAATTTTGAAGGTTTGTTTTGTAACCTTGAAAGCTGGCGTAAGACTGATCATTAAAATGAGTTTCTGATGTTAGGCATATATACATTTTTTTCTGTATCTAGGACTACTTGTAATAATTCATGTCGTTGTTTAATAAGTCTGTTAGAGCTGGACCTCTCCATGATTTTAATGCACCCATTTTTTACTTTTATTCATAGCCTCTTTAGTGCTACGTCTAATGTTTTTAAGACGATCGTCAAACAATGATAGTAAATGAAGATTTCTATTGATTTTGTCGTAAAAATCAGAAGACGGTTCTTCAGTTTTCCGGTCAAAAGATGCACCTTGAGCGTAAGTAACATTCTTTTTATGGTTGTTAGCATATCCACTTTTTCTTTATATTAGTTGCCTTAATGATGTCTACCTCTCTTTTCGGTGTAAGATGTTTCTTTTGGATTTTATGTTTGATCGTTTTCATTTCCTAAGCCGCAATACATCCTCTTTAATAAATTATCCGGATGACCGTCACCACATTGCACGCGTTTTGGCTTTTCATCTTTACTTTTTTGATAATGTTATATGAGATGTGTGCCGGTACACACACTTTAGCACAAAATTTTTGTGTGTCTCTACTTGACATCTTTTACATTGCGGATCAAATTAGTTGTTTGAAGGTGGTAGACTTCAACTTTGCACCCCATAATGCTTTTTATACTATATATTTTGTCGATGTTTTTTTTTCGTTTTTAAAGATAAGGATAAACATATCAAGTGGTTCTTTGTTCTTCCATTTACGCTTGTTCACTGCGGATTCAATTTTAAAACCATTACATTTAAGATCAAAACCTATTTGCGCGGGCTCAAAATAATGATGGAGCTTCTTAACTATTACTCTAACTGGCCTTATTTGTTTATTCTCATATGAGTGCTATAGATTGATAATCTTCTTCCTTTTGTACGTTATTTTGATAACATCTCTCACTAATTTTTATTGAAATTGAGCTGTCAGGAAGATCTTTCATAAATTTTTCAGTGAGATGCTCAATTTTCTTTTTTCCTTCTTTTAATTTGTATCGACTTTGTTTCTCTCGCTAGCTCTTCTTCATTTGTGCCATTTTCAATAGGATCTAAAGCAGAATCAGAAAAATCTTTATTCACGTGAACCAAACAAGTGTTACTGGTGCGCGTCGACATTTTTATAAACTACCACCGGATTGGAATCGCGGCCACATTTTGAGAAGATCCGGCGAAAGAAACTCAGCGTGCTTGTCTTTTTTCAATACTAATAGTAACAATATAAAATAGATTAAAAATACAAATTACAATCTAATTTTAACTTAAATAAAAAGTAATAAAGTGCAACAAATTACATTACAAATTGCAGTGGGAGATTGAAACCTCTATTCCCAAGCATGTTCGTCTTCCAAATACTCTTGTAATAGCTTTTCTTACTAATTTGTTTTTGTACATTTATTATACTTATTTAAAGGTAGATCTCTAATACCAGTTGGCAGCTTTTTGTAGAGATTGACCCAAAAAGGGCTTACTAATTATATGGAGACATGTTTTGACTAGATTATTTTTATTTATCGTATTTACATAGTGAACATCATTTTTATATCAACATAATTCGAATTTTTTAACAGACATTAAATTCTCATAAATGTGTCGAGAATAGAAGGTTAAAATATTTATTTCTTTGAATTTTTCTCGGAGGGAATCCCTTACATTAACGTTATAAATAGCTCTGATAGCTCTTTTGTCTAATACAAATATAGTACTCCTATCTGCAGAATTTCCCCAAAGAATAATCCCGTAAGACATTAAACTATGAAAATAGCTAAAATACACTATTCGGGCCGTTTCAACATCTGTTAATGTTCTTATTATTTAATTGCAAATGCTGCTGAACTAAGCACATTTGCCAGTTTCTCTATATGAGGGCCCCATTGTAATTTATTATCAATTGTGATACCTAAAAAGACAGTAGATTAAACCAGATCCAGTTTAGATCCATGTAATTGTACATTGGTATCTACTAGCCTAACATGAGGCATTGAAAATCTAATACATTTCGTTTTATTACTATTTTAAAAAAAGATGCGATATACAAAGTTGTACATTGGTTCACACCAATGTGCAACTTTGGATATCGCATTGTTTACTTCGTCATATTCATTTATCGTTTTTTCACTTTAAATATAAGTGAAGTGTCATCCACGAACAATACAATATCGTGAATACCATTTATGTAATAAGGTAAGTAATTTATATATATATAAAAAATAATGAACAAAAATGAACCAAGTATGCAATGTACGCTAATCGTAACCGCAAAACCTGAAAAAGTTTTACCGTTTATTTTAACCCTCTGAACTCTATTGTTCATGTCTGAGATCATGACATCAAGAACTTTGTTCTTAATTCCATTATAGTGTAATATCCTTATTAAAGTTTAATGATGAACACAGTCGAAAGCTTTAGCGAGATCACAGAATACACCTTATGCATCATGCGAGTTTTTCCGGGCTCCAAATACGTTTTTTAATAATTACACGCCTGCATCTACGGTTGAGCAACCTTAGGTAAAACCAAACTGTTTATTATGTAACAATTTATTTACATTGAAGTGATTTAACATCTGATTAAGTATTATTTTTCAAACATTTTACTAAGTGTAGGTAGTACTGAAATAGGTCGAAAATTTTTAGGGTCAGACGTGTCACCCTATTTAAATGAAGGCATTACCTTGCTTTGTTTCATTAGATCAGGCAATACACCATTCGATATGCAGTAGTTAAATATAATGACCAAATGAGGTGCAGTATCATAAATTATTGATGCAACCGTTTTAACGGAATGTCCCCACAAGTCTGGCGTTTTCTTCGTTTGAAGTGATTTAAAAGCTTTTATTACGTCTTTCGACATAGGCAAATTCAAAGGCTTTGTTATATTCGGCTACAGATTGCTTCAATATTGATTCTGAAATAATAGAAAATGAGCAAAGAGTTTTGGTTGTTTCAATTGGAGTTTGTGTGAAGAATTTTTCAAACTATTTACAATTATTTTCACATCCTCTTTAACACTGCATCCATCTATATTTAACTAGCTGCTACCTGCGGCTTCGCCCGCGTTTTCACAGAAACTCGGTGTGCGATCGGGATTAAAAATAGCCTATATGTTAATCCAGGTCACAATCTATCTGTCTTCCAAATTTCAGACAAATCCGTTCAGCCATTCGAGCGTGAAAGAGTAACAAACATCCATACATCCATACTTACAAACTTTCGCATTTATTATATTAATAGGATTCAAACCCGTTATTAATAATTTGACATTTACCGGTTTCCGTATTTATATTATTCCACATGGCCTTGATTTTGTTATTGGATCTTTTAATAATGTTTTTCAAATACATAGACTTAGCAGTAGTAGAGTAGAACATGCTCTTTTAAACAATTTTGAATACACTTTAACATAGTATTTAAATTCAATGCTATGGTTATATTGGTCCCGTGTTGGTCCGGGCTCCTTTGAAGAATAGACCATCTGCCTTCATGCCAGGCAGCTCGTAAAAGGCGAGCAAAGTCTTATCGTCACTAACACCGTGGCACCTGACTAGGTGGTAGAGTTTCGCAGCAACTCACCCGGATTGGTACCACCGCCTTACCTATTCCTGCAGCCATAACGTCATGACGTGTTCCGATTCGGAGGATAAGGTAGCCGGTAAACTTACTTTTGCTCAAGGCCTAACATCCCGGCCTCTGTTTGGCAACGCACCATTACCACCTTTGGTGTCTCTAGGCGGCGGGAACTACTTACCATCAGGAAATCTGTCTGCTTGTTTGCCTTCCAATATCATAAAAAATATGATTTTTTATAATACAAATGAAATAAATAATCGTTTTCTACTTATTAATATACCGGTTCTCGCTTACTTACTGATCACGCCCGTTTTTCTATATCGTTTTTTCTATGTATGAATATTTTATGCTCGGTGTCAATTCATTTAAATTACGATTTAAATGATTTATTAGTATCATCGTTATCACGTAGATTTTGCAGTTTTCTAATATATTATCCCGAAAGTGTTCTAATCGACTAAAATTTATTGGATAATAAACAATATATTTCTTACGAGACTTTTCAATTTTCATAGGAAAAACACAGTGACATATTAACAGTGATCATTTATAACTGAACAGCTAACAGGTGATATATTTGTTAAAATGTTATCTAATCAAGTAGCACTAGTGGTCTTGAATCTAGAGATTTTTTTAATGTATTAATATGAAAGTCTCTACAAATAATATTCTTTTTAGAATTTGAAACCTTGAGTATAACCTCTTCCATTGTTTTTTCAAAATCTTCATATAAAACACACGGTGGCCTATATACACTTATAACAACCAGCTGCTCATACTCAATACAAGCAATCTCAATAACTCGTTAAAAAAATCGCTATATCATAACGTTCCTTAAATTTAATATTGTTTTTAATAATTATAAGAAAACCGCCACGGGTGATAGTTTTCCCATTGAAGGACCTACCTGTCTGGTGATTACTAAAACTGAACATGTATTGATCATCTTTCAACCAATGTACAGTAAGGCATAAAAAAAAGTCGGCCAACAAAAATAAAATTGGATTTTTCCAATTTTCTAATTTAAAAAAAATGTTGGTCGGGATTGGAAATGTGTCCGGTTGGCGATAGGCTTGCCACCTATCACATTGTGGGATTTAGTGTCTTCGGCTAGTCGTGGGTGCTTTGGTTGTACCTCTGCCTATCTTTTCGGGGATATGGGCGTGAAGATACTTTTCAGTAAGACATAACACATCAATATTATTATGGTTCATATATATACTCGTATATAACTCCAACTCTGATTCTTGACCCAAAAAACCTTGTAAATTTTGGTGAACTAAGTTCAGATGAGAACATTTACTAATTTTATTTTTTACTAATTTTAGTTTTCAGAGTTATTTGTAATTGTAATTTGGTACATTCTCGAATTGGCAAATATGATTGACTCTAGCCTTCAAACCTAAGTTTGGGATTGGGGATAGCATCCAAAGTTTCAATTAAATTACTAACAGACTGCTCAATAGAAGCAGTTAAGTTAGCCCACGAATTGACCGGATTAAAAACAAAATCATATAGCATATTTGTCTCTTATAATACTTTCCAAAATAATAGTTATCTTCGGTTTGCGAGTGCTTAATTTCAATTAAAACATTATAGTCAATAAACTGGATGTTATAACTAACATATAGTTTGCAGTTTTATATTACATTTATATCTGATATCATTCTCAGCCTATGATAAGCCCTTATTGTAGGGGAGTATTGTTTTAAATAATAAAAGAATTTGCTTTCTACCTTCTACCAATACAAATAATAAGAATACTATTTGGATCATATGTTTTTCGACAGAAGACTTTTTAATATGTAGTCATATGAAGCACAGAAGGTATACATTGATTCAATACATTTGTTCCTAACTCCTCGTTAAGAATGGGGCTAATGTTCTTGCCTACATTATAATATATTTTTTTTTATTTCTAATTATTGAGAGACTGTCACACTATTTGCTTAATACATTTAATTATACACCAGCCTCTTTGGATTATATAGGTTGTTGTAAACTTAAAGAGGGATCAGGTACTTGCTCGTTTAACAAGAAATTAAACCTGTCCTCATTATATTTACATAAATTAAGTAAACGGTCCAATATCAAAATGTGCTCTTTAATTTCTTTTTCAGCTATCTGATACTCAGATGAAATGTTTTCTAAATAATATGTTAAATAAATAAATTCCTGTTGTAATACTTGTGTCTTTGCCTCATATTTATCTAATTTACTTTGAGATTCTAAGCAATGACTATTAGACTGCCTTCTTAATAACAATATTTTGTTGTAACAAATCTTGAAATTTTTTAATTTAATTATTTAATGAGTTTTATATATTTTTTTTAGTTTATTTCTGTTATTAAAGTTTACATTAAGATAGTCACTTGTAATTTTACTTTGATTATAGCTACATCCTATAGACTCAGACAATTCCTCCAATTCACCATGCAACGACTTCCGGTGGGATTGTGTCTCTTTGCGACTGATGCATGAAGCCCAATTCAGATGTTGCCCAACCGAACTGTTTCTTCAAGTAGCTTTATTCGGTCAAGTGCTACCTCATGATGTATCTGACAACTATAATTAAATAGTTTTATATATTGTAAACAAAAGGGGAGACAATTGCATCACCAGCTGTACCGACTTGAAAATGACAGAAAATTGTAAACAATACATTCACAGATTACAGTGTAAAAGAATCAACCAATACGACAACAACGGTAAAAAATTTGCGCGACAATCAAAATATAAATCATATTATAATTTCTATCGCGCGTGGCAATGAAAACAAAAAAACATTGTCATTTAGTCATGTAGACTTTTCATAGATGCAAAATTGCCCTTTATTGGTGCAATACCTAACGGAGAAGTTGGAGACAACTCGTAGAAATAAAATTTCCACTTAAAGTGTGAGGCCGCAATTCCGATCCGGTGGTACTTTATAAAACTGTCGACGCTCTAGTACTACTTGTATGGTTCACGTGAATAGTTTTTTTCTGATTCTGATTCTGAAAGCTTATAAGACAGGTATTCATGACGCTATCAAAACTATAAGATACAAATATTCAAATACAATAAAAAAACTTTACACAAGGTACAAGGAGCATCACCAAAAAATGCAATTTGTATTATCAACTGCAAGGTCAATTGCATGTTACGGAGAGAAAATCGTGTATTCATTTCACTGGCAGGTAGCTTGTATAATAAGGAGTAACTTAGACTGCTTTTAATTTAGAAAAAATCGAATTTATACAAATTAATAAAATTTGAGTATCTGTTTATAATGTTAAAATATCCGCTTTTTACTACATGCACACAAATGTACTTAGTCGGGTCATAAGTTCTGTCGCATGTGTTTTGTTAAATAATAGTCACCTGTTTGTTTTTAGAATAATCATTTATTTATCAACTGAATAAAACGTGTCTTTTTATGTTAACATAAAATAAGTAAGTATCTCAGTTAAGCCAATATGAGACTCCTAACCAAACCATGACTGAGGATGGAAAATGGCCTCGCTGTCGTTGGATGGAAAATGGGAATACAGTGGCTTGCTTCGCCACTGCTGTGGGCGTACACATTCATCATTTTGTTTGTTGTAGCTCTTCTCCACAGTGAAAGGATTTTTGCCCGTAAAAAGAATTAGACGGTGCTTTTTTCCTGGGCACTGCTTCAACAAAACTCGAGTTCTCTTCATTCTCATGCCCATTAGGCGTGCATCCAAGCGATGTTTTTCTGCGATAATCTCGTAGTCCTAAGTCTTCAGTCAACAAAGAACAACGACAATTTAAGAAAAAAGGGCTAACAGTTTCTGTCTGTGGATGGGCATTCTTTGAATTGGGCCTTTACAGCTTTTACAACTGCTGGTGTCCTAACAAAGCGAGGACGACCGATGCTTTTTCTACCTTCCAAACTTGAGTCCTCATTATATCGTTTGATGTTACGATAAATTTATGTTCTAGTAAAATTGAAATTTTTCAGTATGTCGAAAATTTGAGTTGGTGTGTAACCACATGGATGCATCGCGATAACCTCGGCATGGTCTTCTTTAAGCGTCCACTCCATATTTAATAATACCTCTAATCAAAGAGAATATTATAATGACTACATTTTAAGAGACGGGACTTAGACCTCATTCGCACGAGAGCTTTTTCAACGTCCATTAAAAAGCGCTAATTTAGTACATAGCACATTTCAAGTAACTGTTCATACGTTAGCGTTTTTAAAACACGACGCTTTTTTATCGCGCACTGTTCCATTTCCAGCGCTGAGCGTTGACGCTAAAATAGAATAGACCATACGAAACTTCATATTACTATTCGCATGAGTGTCGAAAAAGCGCGAGCATTTCGTTTAGTGAGCCACGCTTTCTCTCAGCGGTCGGACGTGTTTATTACTTATTAGCAATCTTACGCTGGCGGCGATACGACGATTCGGTCCATTATCGTGGGTTGTAGCTCCCGAAATGTTAATAAAAGAGGTGTAGTTGCACTCATTTTCTTATGCGAAAACATTGCCTGATTCGCTTCTCATAATTCTGTGCTTATCCTAACGTTGTTGTATGGAAGCGAGAGTTGGGTATGTCAGAAAAAGGACGAAACTAGGATGAATGCGGTCGAAATGAGAACTCTACGGAAAATCTGTGGTATGTTCGGTCATGTAGGAAGAATGACAGATGAAAGATTGACAAAGCAGATATACAATGCGACTGTGGAAGGATGTAGGTACCCGGGGAGACCAAGGTTGATATTAAACGACGACATCACATTGATATTCTTCCGATAATACCGAACGTGGTGTCAAGAGTCTCTGAAACCGGCATGTTTGTATGACAAGGGTAATGAATGTCATTCAGAAGATGTACTCAGAACGCCTATCTTAATTCGTTATCTTCTGGCAACACAAATTGCTATTGCTAATATTTTATTAGAAACCATTTCCATGTCTTACATATGCAAGAGACTAGACAAAAGTGATTTTTAAAGCGTTCGTATGAACAATTACGTAGAGAACGTTATTAAAACGCCAACGCTAAGTTTTAACGCAACGCTTTTTTAACTCTCGCACGATCGAGGCCTTAGAGCTTTAAAAAAAACATTCAGTTTACATGATGACAAGTTACCAACGAAACGTCAAACGTCACGTAAACGTAAGTACCAATCTCATAGATAAAATAGGGCTGTTGAGCCTTGTATTCATTTTTATCGATATCGACAAAATATAAGCAATAGGTGCTGGTGACATACAAATTACGTTGTCGTAAATTTATTTTATCCGTATTAGATCGGACTTGTGTTCACATTTGAATCCAACGTATAGCGGATTGAACAAAGTTGGACAAATATGATCACAAAAGTGAAATGACTTAACCATGTATATTTAATATTTTTACAAAGAAATAAAGTAATGTTGACAATTGATCATAGAGGAGAGATTTGTAAGAGAATAGTACTTATTTAAAATGCAAAATACAAATTTTTACTTGTTTCAGTTTCAATTTTTTTTTCGTTTCAAAGCATTTATTATTTGTTTTGAAACAAGCTATCACTTTGGCTCCGATTTTATTTTTGCAGTCGAAAAAGAAAAATACAAAATCGTCATCATTTTTAAATGTGACGCGATTCTAAAATCCATGGCTGGACACAGCATCTCAGAAGATCTGAGTAATCAAATTCAACAAGTTTTCCATCTTACTCATGTTTCTGAAATATAATTATTATTAGTATATGAAGCAAACCATCTTAAGCATTTTTATCCCCTTAATTTTCTGTGAACTTCTAACGACATTTTTTTTAAATTAATTATTTATTTTTTGTACATTTATTTATTTTTTGTACATTTATTTATTTTACTTAAAGGTTGAAGGTTAAAATGATTGACATGCATATGCAGTTGGAATTTGGTGTCGGAAATTTCATGATTTTTTTTTTTTTTATTGATTTCGCTAATATTTCATTAATACTACCTAATGCAACGCGATTTTTGTTAAAAATCTCATAAATAGTCAGTTTTTACTAAAAACAGCAATGTATTTAAACAGCGTATTCAAACTTAACCCATATATGTCCAGAACTATTTTTAGCGTTGATTTTTTTGATTTTTGGATATATGCTAGATTTATGTACTGTTTTTAATCACATGAGGTTCCTGTTGAAAAAAAAGAATCAGGAATGTGGTTTTTTTAAGGGTCGTAAACGACCCCTAGGTCAAATCTGAGTAGTGGGACATAAGGTAAAGTAAAAATATATAGACTTCATTTAGCAACGTGTTTATTTTTAATTATAATTATTAAATCTTAGATCGCAATTACAGAAATAAAATTTTAAAAAAAATAACAAAATAATTATGTATGAAATTCCTGAAAACATTTGGAATGTATGTTAACTCCACACTTTTGGCCGGCGGTCACGGTTTTATTTTTGCATAAAGCACATCTAAGTCTAGATGGAGCTTTACATATCATGTGATCTGAGTTATGCCTTCTTACTGAAGGTGGAACTTCAGATAAAATTCGCCGAGGACCTGGACGTTTCTTTTTGTCGGCATACTTCAACATTAGAGATCGAGCTATGCTACGACGAAACTCTAACGTGTCCGTATCTTTTGA
Organism: Calephelis virginiensis; assembly: GCA_002245475.1. NCBI lineage: Eukaryota > Metazoa > Arthropoda > Insecta > Lepidoptera > Riodinidae > Calephelis > Calephelis virginiensis. Next base: position 22,149 of record NJDC01003708.1, read on the forward strand.
GTAAAATCGGGCCAATAGCGTCGCATTGTTTACAGCAACATGAATTAAATAAAATATAATAGGTATATACCACTTTTTGCCCCTTATTGCAATCCGATGTGTGCTGATATTTGCATCTAGCCTATCCACTCCCCCCATGAAAATATTGTATTGGGATACAACATTTGGCTGTTGTATGCCTACTCTTTGTTTTTGAGTTACTGAGTATCTGTTTGCTGTTTGGATAGGATGAACTCCGTATTCACTAGATAAAAGCGTCACAATATTGGTATCGTGCCATCGAACTGCACATATAACATTTTTGCTATCCAAACGGCTGTCAAAGTATCCTCTTTCTTCTTTTTTACACAGTTTAGGATCCTTTAGTGGACATTTTTCGATACGGTTATTGCGTACTGTGCCTGTCAAAAGTATCCCTTTTTCTTTCATTTCTGTTATCAATGGTAAACCTGTAAAGAAGTTGTCACAGTAAATTGAGAATTCAGTGCCTGGAAACTCTGTTTGGATAACTGTTACCAATTTATTTACTACGTATTGTCCAAGTCCTGTTTCAATTCTTTCGGAACGACCTTGATATGGATCAGCATACAAACAATACCCAAGTCTCAAAGCAGCAATCCATGTTTTAAATCCCAAGCGTATCGGTTTTCCTCTTATATGCTGCTTGCATCCATGTCTTCCGTAGTATGGAATCATAGATTCGTCTATACTGATTTCTTTTTCAATAGGAGCAAATTGAATAAATGTTTTATTGAGCATGTCAAATAAAGGCCGTACTTTCGCCATTTTATCATTTGGAGCTAAATTAGTGTTATCCGCCACATGAAAGTGTCTAATTATCTCCTCAAACGAATTTCTACTCATACATTTCGTTACCAAAATGTTGCGAGTGTCTTCGTTGTTTTCCCAGTACATACGGCGTCTTGGTACAGGAGAATAACCACTCAAAATGAGAATGCCCAAAAAGCAATAAATGTCACTATCAGATAAAGTAAAACTCATGTTCCCCTGTTGAGCTGCATAAATAACTGATTGTTTTACGATATGCATAATTACATCGTGGTTAAAAAATAATTCAAAAAATGTAAGGGGATCAGAACCACTATCTACAGCTAAGACGGACCTGGGTAGTGGTGAAAACCACTCACGGCCATTTTGAGACAAATCTCTCTTTACCCACTTTCGCCTTGCTGTTTTTATAGAAGACACTGTGGTTTTGGATGTCGATGGTACACCAAGAACTTCTTCATCGTCATCATCATCTTGACTTCGCCTCAGTGTGAGCTCAGCGGGTGCTAACAATTGGTTTCGGGATAACTGGTCAAAATTGATAAAATCTTCGTCGCCGGAGTCACCGTCAGACACGTTACCAATGCCAGGTGGATCAATATAAACATCGGCACCCTCCACTTCATCATGAAAGGCAATGTCATGAAGTAAATCAATGATTTCATTGGTTTCAAGGGCCCTATTCGACCTGAAAATAAAATACCATACGTTTCAATAATTGCCTATGCCCCAAGGGTCGTTAACGACCCAAGAGAATATTTAAAAAAAAATTAGTATAATTACATTAACTTTTTCAAGAAATGATACTGTCGTTTTAAAGATTGGTTATTTAAGTTTCAGTTAAGTACAGCTTTATAACAAAAAAATCATTATATAAAAATATACTTACATTATTTCCAGACACACTACGTAATGATTGCTCCCAAAAACAAGACTGAACTTAAAACTGTTTTAAATTACTACCTTCATTCACAGACAGAAGAACTAATAGTCGCAAATGGTAAAAAGTACCTTCTTTTAATATAAGATGGCGCTAAAACGAGTGTTGGAATAGTTATTTACAAAAATTATGACTTGAGCTAAACCCTTTCTTTTAGGACAAAAACGACCCAATGGGCATATATGGGTTAAATTCTCCGTCAGCTGTTGCAAAGAAAACCATAAACGCCTTATAAGGTAAGGTTATTGCACTTGACACGAGGGCACGTGGACTGAGCGGGACAGCGTAATTCGTACTGCGCATGCGCCATTTGAAGATTGCCGCCATTGCCGCCTGACCCGGCCTGACGTCTGGTCAAAGATAATAAAATACTTTAGATGCGACGTTATAAAAGATAATTTATTTTATTAATTGGAGATAATTGACAATTTAATAAGGTGTGTTTTACCTCATTTATTTTGTCTTTAATCAAATTCACTTCTTCTGTCTTGGCAATGAATCTTGTTTTTTTTACAAAATGCTTAAACTTAAAAACTATTTTGTTACTTGAATAATTTTAATTTCGGGATATTTAAAAAAAAGAGAATAAATTCAAAGTTGTCTTCATTATTTGTTTCCTCATTATTTAACTGTTGCTAACAGTTACAAATAATCCTAAATTTCCCACATAAATTTCATCAATATCCCATTAGTAGTTTTGAGTTATTGTACTTAATAATCCACATTAAAAAAAATGTAATTAAGCGTAGCTCAAAATCCATTTGTTAGATCATGATAAAATTTATACGGGACCACCTTGGAATTACGATCTCTTGGAAACAAATCATTGTTTAAGCCGGCCGAGTAACCGCTTAACAAACATAAATACAAAAAACATAAAAGTAATGAAACATGAAGTCGAATGAGAACCTCTTTTTGAAAGAGTCCCAAGGGAAACGCCTAATCTAATATTAATAATAATAATCTAACGATGTACTCATCTAGGGTAAAAACCCTACCTCACCTACAAAAACCTACGAATAAAATTAGATTAATTTAGAAAGTAAGGATTTGTGTTGCCACATCTAAGCATATGTAATCTTTGTGATTTAGTTTTTAAGAATTGTAGGTAGGTATAGGTTTTCATTTGAAAATGAACACTGATCAGTGATCAGTTGCATTCTGCTGCTTGCGTAATTCGCA
>NJDC01003708.1:27715-73428 GCA_002245475.1 Calephelis virginiensis
CCGGCGAACGTGCTCCAAAGAAGGCGAAGACTGTTCAATCGGCAGGAAATGTGATGGCCTGTTTTTTGGGACTCACAAGGTGTGATTTACATCGATTACCTCCAGCAGAGTAAAACAATCACGGGGATTAACTATTCTGACTTATTGGGCAGATTCGACGCCGAATTGAAAAAAAACGGCCCCATTTGGCAAAACCGGCTCACACCTCCGCCGTTGTCATGGCCAAATTGATCGAATTGCGCTACGAATTGCTGCCCCATCCACCGTATTCTCCAGACTTGGCTCCATGCGACTTTTTCTTGTTCCCAAGTCTGAAAAAGTCACTCGTCGGCAAAAGATTTGGGTCGAATGATGAGGTCATCGCCGCCACAGAGCCCTATTTTGAAGACCTCGGGAAATCGTATTTTTTTTGACGGGTTAAAAAAGTTGGAGCATCGCTGGTCCAAGTGTATTGAATTGAAAGGAGACTATGTTGAAAAATAAATCTTTTACTTTCTCAAAATTTTCTTTATTTTTTCTTAGGCTAAAAATTTATTGAATGGCCCTCGTAGCTTCCACAGTTATAGTACTTCCGCGTTATTTCCAAAAATTTTGTTCAGTTAATGTTAAATTATTGTTATTTACTAGTTACTTGCGTTACTTCTTGATTCAAATCAAATTGTCAGTATTGAGGTGTATTAAAGTCCGCCAAACATGTACAAATACTCGAGCAAATACATTTCTGTTCCTTCGTAAAGAACTGCATTCTCTTGTATTAGATTTCCCTCTCTTTTTCCGTTTCATCATTATCATGTTATTTTCTTTCTTTTACTACGAAGTGTTTGAAGAACTTCTTCGGGGCACGATTAATTAAAAAAAGGAAATGTGAATGCCCGAATTCGTTTACGGGGGTAAACGATTCCGGGCGAGTCACTGCAAAACTCTACCACCTAATCGGTTGTCACGGTGTTAGTGACGGTAAACGGTAAGCTTATGCTCACCTTTTTCGAGCTGCCTGGCAGGAAGGCCAGGTAAAAAATCGTACAATGGCTTCACTCTGTCTTCACATTTAATATTTTCGAGGCGAAACGTATATTGATAGCGATTTGGTGCTCTCCGTGGTGAGTTCTTTAACAAAGTTGGCGAAGGACGTGACAAGTGGTTTTGTTTCCCGAGCTTAATTCGTGGTCGGGTCGCGGCGGTGGGCGGTGGGAACATTTGTTAGACATGTCGTATTCTGTGTGGACTTCTCTCCACAACAGTTACACCGCTTACGAGGAATTAGCAAAATAAATAATAAACATCTATCTAAATGTTCATCACACTCTGACCCGTCCCCGTCGGAAATCGAACCCTAGCCTCGCGGTTGGTGGGTGTAGTTAGGCGTGTACGCATGCCACTCGACGAACGAGTCGGTTAAAGAAATGGCCTCAATACTTATACTTCTTTATTTGTTAAAGAGAATTATTTCACTCCAGTTTCAGTACGTACTTAAATAACACACGCGCTATAAATGTTTTTTTGCTTTTAGTTTGTTAATAATAACAAAATTAGCAGGACGAACAAACCACCACAAGTTTACTAGTTACAAAACTCACATTTACTATTGCATATACTGTACTGTTAGTTTGAAAATGATTTTGATGGTCGATTGCGGGTTGACGGATTGTCACACACGTGTTATAATTCTAATTTCGATTTTTCGTATTTTTCATTGGTTTTTGTCTTATTGAGTTCCCTTAATCTGTGTTGTGTTGTTTTCTGGTTACGGTAAGTATTTTATGTATCATAACAATGGCTAACATCCCACCTAAACCCCCAGATCCTCCTCTACAATGTCCTACACAAGAACAACAGAATTCCATTGAATCCATGGACACCGCTCAATTATATCAGAGTCTGGTTCTAAGCGTCATGGCGATTCTCTAGATCGATCAACAGTATAATAAAAGTCCTCTCCAAGTGCCTCAATACAGACAATTTATACGCATCCCTGTCTGGAGGATAAGTTAAAATACTCAAAAGAGGATAAGGGACCTTTAATACTACATGTTTTCAAAACCGAAGCCAATTCCTTATTTGGCCCAGCTATTAATCTGGTAAAGTTCGGTCAATTCTGGTACTCAAATCAAAAAAAAAAATATTTCACCCGACGCTGTAAAAAAATTGGAAGAAATAGGATGTCGTTAGAGCTTACTTCTCCTGAAGGTGCTAACTTTTTGACTGTATCAGCTCTAGCTGATGCTGGTTACTCTGTATCCATGCCCTCATTTCATGTAACTTGTGTGGGTGTTGTTAGAGATGTTCCTACAGATCTATCGATGGGAGAATTCGTGGCATCAGTGCAACTTCCTTCCCCTTGCGGGAATATATTGAAAGCAAGACGATTTAATAGAAAATCAATAATCGATGGTGTAGTAAACTGGATCCCTACAAAGGTTGTTGTTTTGACATTTAGTGGACAATCTCTTCCTTCAAGAATTTTCTCATTCTACACCGCCCTTCCTGTTGAGCCCTATAATTTCCCCACCATTCAGTGCAATAAATGCTGCAGATTTGGCCATATCCAAACTCAAAGCAGGTCAAAACCTCGTTGCTACCGTTGTTCCCAATCCCATACCGGTGATACTTGTTCTGTACAAGAAACTGAAGCTTCCTGCCTTTGTTGCTCAGGCTGTCATTTTGTCTTTAACAAATCATGCCCTGAGCACTCAAGGCAGAGGGCAATTAAACTGACAATGACACAAGAGAATATCTCGTATATAGAAGCCGCATCTAGATTCCCAACTACTCGGAGATCCTATGCTGAAACCTCCAAAATAATAATAATAGTAATTATTATTATTTTACATTTGATTGTACACGTAATAGAGAATTGACAGTGAAAAAGTACAAATATAAATATTGTACAAAAGGCGAGCTTATCTCTTACAAGAGATATCTTACAGCTAACTTAAGATAGAGAAAAACAATACAACAATACAAAATAAAAAGCGATAGGTAGACAGTGTACAAGCTTAAGATTAAAGTGATAAAAAAAAACTTTATTAAAATTATAAAATATTCTTTATCAATACTTACTTAATACTAATATGTATATTGCAATAACATAAAAAGGTAAAAAAAAAACCTAATATAAATGTTATACCTTCTAATAGTTAAATCCTAACAACAAGTGCTACCATTATGGACAAGAGGAGTAAAACAGTTTTAAACGATTTTTAAATGAGGTTCTGAATTTACTATTTCGAATATCAAGGGAAAAGGAGTTCCATAGCCTTATAGCATGTACTGTGAAAGAGTGGGAATAAAAACTGGAGTTATGAGTAGGAAAAGTAAAAGTGCAGCTACGGAAGGACGACAAGGGGAACCCGGAGGATGAAGGAAATGGAAACGCTCTTTCAAATATTTTGGAGCATTAGGGTTAAAAATGATGTTAAAAAGGAGACACAATAGATGAATATTTCTGCGCTGACGAACGGGAAGCCATTTCAGTTGGACGCGGTACTGCGATACGTGATCGTATTTGCGAAGGCCGTAAATAATCCGAATGCAAAGATTTTGCAATCGCTCGAGCTTATTTAAAAGTTCCTCAGTGGCATCCGGATAGCAGGAATCTGCGTAATCTAAAATTGGTAGTATGAGGGAAGTCATAAGGGATATTTTAGTTTTTAGAGGAAGTAAGTTTTGGAAGGGCTTAAGAGAATGGAGAGAAAAATAGACTTTTTTGCTGATGCTGTTAACATGAGAGTCCCAGGAAAATTTTGAACTAAAAGCTGTTCCTAAATTAGTAAAGTTGTCTGGCATAGCGATTTTGATGATGTTATAAAGAATGGGTGGGATGTTTGTAAGTAATTTAAGTTTAAAACGACTCCCAATAAACATGTCATGAGATTTTGATGGATTTACTAAGAGGCCAAAAAATTGCGCCCATGAGTGAATATTTTTAAAATCTAGATTAATTTGAGTAATTGTGCTAGCTAAATCCTCAACATTACAATGACGGTACAGCTGGAGGTCATCAGCGTAAAGATGGAATTTTGAAGTTATTTTTGCAGTAATCAGATTTATAAAAATTAAAAATAGAAGGGGAGATAGAATCCCACCCTGAGGAACGCTAGCAATCAAGGTAGTCCATTCGGAAAGAGATTCATGTTCAAAGACTCGCTGGGAGCGCCCCTCAAGGTAAGACTTAAACCAGTCAATCGCAGCATCAGAGATATTAAGTGAACGAAGTATTGCTAAAAGGATATCAAAATCAATTGAAATGAAAGCAGACTAAAGTCTAAAAAGACAATAACCGTAAGTTGCCCGATATCCATAGCGTTGCGGATATCATCCGAGACCTTGACTAAAGTGGTCACGGTGCTGTGACTTGGGCGAAAAGCAGATTGGTAAGACGGTATGAGCTCATTGCCATGTTTTCAGCCCCAGCTTTACTTCACTCCTCCTCGGTCTGTTCAACCTACCAATAACCATCAATGTCCTACTCCACCTACTACTTCGTACAAAAAAAACTGTCTTTGTCCCACGAAGACAACCTTCTCCTCCTTCAAAAGGATACGACAGAGCAGCACATCAAGCCATTACTGGTAATGGTTTTATCCATACTTCTCCCAATGGTCGCGCTCTTGCGAATGATAATGTTTCCCCTACTACCTTGGATTTCAATATTATTTATTTCTGTCTACAGTTATTGATTACATCTCCAAGCAAGGAGACCATTTCTTACTGCCCAACGTTGCATCTCAACTCAATCAACTATATAGTTTACTATATCAACATGGACCAGATCGTTCAGTGGAATTGCAGAAGCATTCGTCATAAAAAAACCATGAAATTATTAACTTACTTAATTCACACAAACCTATCGCTTTGCCATTGCGGAGACGTGGCTTGTCCCGTGATCTCGTTTTTCCATTCCCGGATATGTTGCTCGCCGCGATGACAGAAGTGATGCATATGGATGCTCGGCCCTCCTTATTAAATCTTCTCACACTTACCCTCACCTACTCTTACCCGCCCCTTCAAGCAACTTCAATGCTATAGCTGCAAAGGTGGATGGTATCACAATAGTATCTTTGTATATTCCCCACCCTCATGTCTCAATAATTGCAGAGTTGAATCCTATATTTTCTTGTTTATCTCCCCCTTTTTTTAGAAGACTAACTGCTCTTGTCCTACCTGGGGTGTCAGTGGGCAAGACTCTTTTGCTCTGGAGTTAGTTGATATGTTAGATTCCTTAAATATTTGTGTTTTAAATGATGGATCCCCTACCCGCAGAACATCTCCAACTCAGTTGACCTGTGCTTTTGCTCTCCTAATATGGCGTCACTTCTTTCATGGTGAACACTACAAAATTCTTATGGTAGTGACCATCTTTCTATCATCATATCTAAACCCAAATCTAATATTACTCAACTACAACTTGCTCCTCTCTTTAAGTATAAGTTGGCTGGTGCTGATTGGGATTCATTTTCAAGAGCTTCAGACCAGTACGTATCCCTCCTCCCTCCAATTCAGATTAACAACATCGATATAACCTATCAACAGTTTATCTCTGCTCTGATTACCGCAGCTGATGCTCATATCCCAGTTAAAAACATCAATAACAGAACACTCCGAGGTGGGACTCTGAATGCACTGCCCTAGTCCGACAACGAAAACAAGCTGAACGTCTGTATTGCTCTTATATGACATTAGAAAACTTTATATCCTACAAGCACATCAATGCAAAGTTTAAGCTTTTTTGCTCTAAAAAGAAAAAGTAAGTGTGGGTCAAATTTTGTGAAAGTCTGTCCCCACAAACTCCTGCCACAACAATTTGGCAGAACATCAGAAAATTTAGAGGCACATTTTGTAATTCTGCTACTACTACTTCTAATGACATATCTCAGTGTATGGAACAGTTTACCAATAACCTAGCTCCCCCTTCAATTCCCTTTTTTCTTGACCTTCCCTGAACATATGATAGTCTTAGTTCCACTCACATTTTAGGTTCTCCCTTTATATCTTCAGAAATGAATATAGTGCTGAACCACTAAAAGGACTCCTCCCCGGGCTATGACGGTATTCCTAATTCTTTTTTAAAGAATGCTGGTAATTACACCATTGAATATTTTCTCCAACTAATTAATAAAATCTTTGAATCAGGAATAATTCCAAAAGACTGGAAATTATTTAATTATCCCCATATTAAAACCTTAAAAAGATCCTTTGCTGCCGGAGTCTTACAGGCCCATAGCCCTTGCCTCGACACTATCAAAGATCACTGAACACCTAGTAACGAACCGTCTAGAGTGGTTCATAGAAAGCAAAAACATTTTACCTAATAGCCAGTTTGATTTTCGGAAAGAACTGAGCACAACGGATAATCTTTCTATATTGACTTCAGATATTAGGCTATCATTTACTAAAAATGAATCCCTAGCTGCGGTTTTTTTAGATGTTACGTCAGCATATGACAACGCCCAACTTCCCCTACTCAGGCAGAAGACGCTCCATCTGAGTATTCCCCATAAGTTGGCTCACTTCATACGCAATCTATACATGGAACGTTCAATTATAGTCCGCTAGCAAAGAACTACTTCTACTGCCCGTCTACGGCCTCCCACAGGGATCTGTGCTCAGTCCTCTGTTATACAATATATACTCTCATAATTTAGATACAGTTGTTACCAGTTTCTGTTCTATTCTCCAATATGCTGATGACATTATACTATATAAAGCTTTTGTCTAAATGCTTCCGATAAATCTCTAGCTTAGTCTTCGCCAAATTTAATACTGCTATAAATTATCTTCAGGACTGGCTAAACTCTCATGGATTACATATATCTCCTGTTAAAAAAGTTTTTTTTTTTCTAGAAAAAGATCTATCCCTCCAATTATCATTCTAATAGACAATCAACTTGTTGAGGTCCAAACCAAAGCAAAATTCCTGGGCATGATATTTGACTCAAAATGTCTGGCTTACATCATTTGAACTACTCTGTTGATAAATGTGAGAGGGGCATCAACTTACTCCGATCCCTTGCAGGGGTTTGGTAGGGCGCTCCCACGTACGCTCTGAAATTAGTCTACAATGCCATAATACGTAGCATTTTAGACTATGATTACTTTTTAATCGAACCATTCAACAAAACTCCTCTATCGAAACTAGACAAAATTCAATGTAAGTGTTTGAGAATCATAATAGGAGCTATGAAGTCTACCCCCACTAATGCCCTTATGTCAAGCTTCCAAATTACTATTATTTGACACAAACTTCAATTCACTCCTATATCAACCAAACATACACAACTTAATATTGGCATTCATAAGGAATCCATAAATGCAAACAGCTTATTTAACGATTTTGTTACACGATTGGCTTCTGGTATACACCGACGCTTTTAAAAAAAATTGTTGGAGCAGCTGTCTGGAGACCTGAATTTCGTGTTGCTTAGTCCTGTAAATGCCCTCCTATTTACTTTGTTTATATAGTGGAAAGCCTAGCTATACTTGAAGCTATAAAGTACATTGAATCCCACAAGCTTAATAAGTCAATAATATTTTCAAACTCACTTAGTTGCTTTCAAGTTTTTTCAAATAATATTTTTTACTCTAGATTAAAGACATTTTGTACAAATGCTCTACTAATAATATTCAGGTAGTGTTAGCTTGGATACCTAGTCTTGTAGGGATTAAAGATAGTGAGGTGGTAGATAGGCTAGCTAAAGAATCTGAACATTGGCTGTCTAGACCAATTCTATGTACACCCCCTTGACCTTTCTTCGACAGCTTGACATGATCTTCTTCAGGACTGGAGTACAAACTGGGCCCAGTCTAGCCTAATAAAATGGAATCATTATGCAGCCATTCAGCCTTGCATGAATATGAATTAATAAAACCATGGTTTTATCAGATTCGATCCATGAATAAAACTTCAAAGTCTGTTGTCAGTAGACTAAGGCTTGGTCACGTTTGTACCCCAGTATTTCTTCATAAAATACATGTTTGAGATTCTCCTATCTGCGAGTGTGGACAGGAGTAAGGTACAATTGATCAATTGATTGTTGAAGATACAATTGATTTATTTAATTGGTCAAAATTCCCTACATCCTTGTATGAAATCCTTCCCAGTGATTTTTCTAAACCTCTTAACTATAAATGTTTACTACTATCAAGTAACCGCAATAGTTTGAAGTTGTTATGTAGACATATAAAATCTAAAAAATTAAATAATAAACAAAATTATGTTAACTCATGTGTGTGTCTGTCCTTTGTAAAGTTTGGTGCTGGCATATACGAGTATATTGTGTGTGTTTCTTTTTATGTAGCTCAATATCTTCAGATAAAGTTAAATACTTACTGTGTGGTGGCCCCGTACCTGGCTAAATACGTCGCCGCGTCGTGAAAAACGATTGTAAGCCATATTTATAAAAGAAGAAGATTAAAATGATTTTCTGATACTTAATATGAAATTGATAATTTTAATTGAACTTTTTATTGAAATGAACAAACGGTAACAAAACCAATATAAAATGAATAAAAGGAAACGATGTAGTACTTCGTCAGCCTAAACATTCTTGTTTTAAAACAACATTCCAGCCTACTTCTTTATTTTTCCTAAACTTAAATTACCACTTCGTTGCAACCGTTTTCCATCGGTAAAAGACATAAAAAAAAGAATTCGCGGCTCGACCTGAACTTTATTTCGAAAACTGCGTTTAAAAAATGTTTTAGTGATTTGTTATTCGTTGCCGTTAGTATATCGTTTTTCAAGGAGCTTTTTTTTAGAATGACTAATGTGTTGCCAACCTCGCGGTTTTTTTACAACTTCACTAGGTTTTGTGGGCTGGGCAGAGTGCTCACTATTTCTAAAATGTGAACTTCCTAAAATTTCAGCATTTGTTTTAAACAGACAAAATATATAAGCAAGGTAAAGGTTAAATTTTTAAAGATTTAAAAAGTTGTGTACAAGAATGCAATTGATTAACACTCGTATACACTTTTTTTGAACTCGAAAGATTCTAATCAAATCCACTGAACTGCCCCAAATAGGGATGCCATATTGTAGAACTATTGTATGGTGTAGAACTGTTGTAGAACATATCCATGATAGGCTAAAACAGATGCGTTTAAGCCTGCCACTTCTCTTATTCTTCTCAAAACATACAAAAATCTATCAAGTTTATTACAAAGAGAATCAATATGATATTTCCAATTACAAAGTTTATCCATTTTTATTCCTCGAAAGTTAGTAGAATCTACATTCTCAATATTAATATTATTTAGAAAAATATCTAACTTCCCTACAATGTGCTTGAAACTCTACTAATTTTGTCTTAGAAAGGTTTATTTTAAGATTATTTTCATCAAGCCATGTCGAGACTTTGGATAAAGTTTCAGATGTTTCCTCTTTTAAGTCAAGTTTACTTAATTTGATGAGAAGTGTAGTATCATCAACAAATAATATTGAATCATGCCTAATAACATCAGGCAGATCATTTATATAAATTAAAAAAAGTAATGGACCTAGAACACTACCTCGTGGTACACCGCAGTTATTAAAAAGATAATCTGAAGTATAGACATTTCTACGGTTCCTACATTTTTTTATTATTTCAACACACTGTTTCCTGTTTTCTAAATAGCTCCTTAACCAATCTAACTCTAAAAATCTAAAATCTAATTTTGTTAACAAAATTTTATGTGAAACAAAATGGAATGCTTTACTCATATCTAAAAATACAGAAAGTGGATACCCCTTATTGTTCAGACATTCAGCTACTTTTTTCACCAGGTCAAAACATGCATAAATTGTAGATCTACCTTACCTTTACCTTTCCTAAATCCATATTAATTGTCTTTTAATATGTTAAATTTAAGCAAGTAACTATAAAGCTTTTCATACATTTTTTTTTCAAATATTTTAGAAATAACTGGAACTAATGTTATAGGGGCTATAATTGTTCATGTCAGAAGTATCCCCTTTTTTAAATAAAGGCTTTACAATTGTTTTTTTTAAACGTTTAGTATATTTCCCTTCCAGAAATGATAAATTAATTATATGGTAAAGAGGCTTAGCTATTACAGTTGCAACATTCTTTAATATTACTGTGCTAATATTATCATAGCCAGTAGCCTTTGTGTTTTTCATAGAATGTATGACTTTCATTACATCATACTCATCTACTGTTGTCAAAAACATAGTTTTATTGTGATTGGATTGTACATGGGATTTAATACCACACGTAAAGCTGGGCTGACCTGTAGTATTAAATTTGGTCTGATTTATAGAAAACTCATTAAAATGTTCACAAATTTCTTGTTTACATATTTTATTCTGAAATGCATTTTTAATTACATCCCATGAGGCTTTGCATTTATTGAATGACTTTTCAATATATTTCAATGACGCTTGTTTTTGAGATTCCAATAAACATTAAGATAGATTTTTTTTATAATATATATAAATAAGTATGTTTATTTCCTATTTTGTTACAATGTGAATATCGATACTTTAAATATAGCTGACGTTTTACTTTACAACATTTTAAAAGACCTTTAGATAGCCATTTATTTTTTATTCGCTTATTCCATACTTTTATTCGTATCTTTAGAAAACATAATTCAAAAAATAAAATTAATATGTCATGAAATTGATTCAAAAGCTTCTTCACAATTTTGAATGCTAAGAATCTCACTAAAGCGCAAAGATGCCAGGTATTGATAAAACTTTTTAATATTGTCTTGGCTAAAAAGACGTTTTGTCTCAAACCAAAAGTTGCGCTTAATCTTATAATTTGAGACTGGCTTAATGTCTACTTGTATACTTTGAGCAGTTTCATGGTCAGATAAATCAAGTATCAGACTGAACATTATCTAGATTACTAACAATTACATCTAAACATTGTTTCCTATTCGGTTTGAGAATGTGATGATATAAATTATTATTTTTTAAGATAGCTAATAAATGTTTGTATGTATTGGAAACTTGTAAAAGGTCTATATTTCAATCTCCACATAAAATAATTTTCTTTTTAGAATTTTTCATAATATTTTCTAACAACAATTCTAAACTATCAAAAAATATTTGAGCATTTGAACTAGGTGTGCGATATATACATAATACTATTAGATTATAGTTTAATAGTTCTACTGCACAGCATGCAAAACAGTATGGTATGTGTATTTGTAAACCAATAGTTTTATAGTGAAGATCTTTACTAACTAATATGAAGGTGCCACCGCTACGCTGATTACTGTGGGAGAAATAAGAAGCTGTATAATATCCATCGAGTTTGAAATTTTGTTTTCTACCTTGTTTTAAAAAAAGTTTCAGAAAGACAGATGATATCTTTTTTAACTAACGAGCTTCTAAGCTCCCTAACAGCGGCTTGAAGATATTTTGATGCAACAACTTAAATTTATTACCGAAAAAACTGATCGTTATTTAAATTTTCAAAGTTATTTATTGATTTTGATTGAAAATAATGTGGAATAGCACCTTTTCTAAAATTAAGTATTAAAATTTATTTTTAGCTCATTATTTTTTGCAGACTAAAATAATACGGTATAGTCCCCTTTTTAAAAGTGTTAGAAATTAAGTTTGTTGTATTCATTCTATCAGACACTAATTTTTTCAAGTTTTGCTTGTATTAAGAGAATGACATTTTTGGTTTATCTAAAGGATTATGTAAGCTTTGTTTATGATTTAAGTTTGTAGTTTTATTTTTTGAAAATGACAAAAATTTAGTAACATAATCCTGATATTCTAATTCTGTTTTTTTTTTATCATATGAACTCTCAATGTAAGTTTTATGAGTAAAATGTTTATATTGTGCTCTGCTGTTATCTAAATCAATGAAGGTACAGTTACTATATTGATTTGCAATTAATTTTAATTTATAATTTACTAGTCCTATTTTACTAAAATACACTTGCTTACACATTTTCAGCTTATCTAAGATATTACTTACATTTGTAAAAACTGAATAAGAATCACAGTCATTAGCCAACCGCTATTATGGCGTAATCTCTATTACATAAACTAGAAAAGTCTCTAAAACTATGCACAATTTGAGACGAATTTACATTGGGTTTTACTGTTGCAATAACAGAGTATGACTTTTCAGCTACTAACAATGTAGAAGATTAGCCACTTACTCTCTGGTCGCCTAGTATCAAAATCCGTTCTCTAGTTGCTTTTTGACTGTGTTTAATTTTGTTTACCGAACTAGATTCTATTGACACGCATTTGCTAGACTGAAGAACAGAGACCTCTTAAGATGAAATTTCAGAGTTTTTTAGAGCATTTACTTGAGAAGATACACTATGATATACATAGATATGAACTATCAAGAAGACTGTATTACCTTTTGACCGATTCAAGTAACTTATTTTTTGGGGTGGATCTTTTATTTTTCTTGCGTAGAGTAACATTTTTAGAAGGTGTACCCATTGCTACTTCTTTTAAGATTGCAAGCAAGATTGATATTTTTACACTGTTCTTCGTTCACTTTCCGGAGTGCGTTGTTTTCCAAAATGAGATTTTCAATTTCACGATGTGCACTTTCAAGTTGATTTCTCAATAAACTAATCTTATCGTGTAGTTCCCTTGTCTGGGTATCGCTTAAAGTGGATAAATCCGGTAAGCTTCTTGCTAAGTATTCTGAATTAGACGTTTCGAATGATTTTAGGGATTCATTAGACAAAGTAAGATTCTTTCTTCTCAGAGTGACATTATTAAAATAAATTTATATTGTAATAAATTGATATTGTATTTAATTAGTTTAATTTGCACAAAAGTTAAAAAACCTTCCGAGTTTTAATTTCAAATCTGTTCGCTTTTTAAACAAAAATGACTAACGGCCACTACGGTAACTTAAAGGTATGCAAATAATCACTTTTTACTCTTTTCACTATGTTTTTTATTATTTAGATTCTAATCAATCAAACTTTATTTTTTCACACTACACATATTTAATAAAGCTTTTTAGAAAAATAATTTATTCTAAAATACAGCAGCTGTTCGAAATCGAAATAAATTTACACAAAAGCTTAACTAATTACACATCTTCATCTTCATCGAGAATCACTCTATCTAATGACCAAAACCGTATAAAAATTGGTTTAGTATTTCATTTTATTGCGAGCAACCAGATAGCCTGGGAGACTATATTTTATATTATGTACTGAAGAGAACATATACCTAATACGTAAATTAGAATTTGCTTAATATAATATGTATTGAAGACAACATACCTATATAAAAATATTTTTAAAATGAATGAATGAATAGCGAATTTACCATTCCTTTGATACAAAACTATTTGTCGGTCTCCTATTTGGATCGCTTGTATCTAATTTTCCTAACGAAAGCAGAGAGAGTACGCCGAGGTGACGCAAACCATCGTGTTAATCTTGCAGCATGTACGGCTGGTGCATGTCCTTTAGTAGGGGTTCGAGTTAAACGAATTCGTAAAAGTAGCTCGATACGGAGGCTGCGTAGTGAGCGAGCGCGGGCGTGAGAGAGTGTCAGATATCGGCGGCACCGGCGGCACTGGCGGCAGTGGCAACCGCGCCGCGTGCCGCACCGGACGAGGCGGCCGCCCGCCCGCCGGACACGCATGGCCTCGCCGCCGCCGCTACAATCCGCGCCCAAGCCGCACAAGAGCCGCCGCAAGATATCGTTGCCATGGTTCCGACAAAGCTCCGTCGGAGCACCGCACGCCGCGCTGTCGCGACAGCACACCATCGACACGCCGAGCTCGTTTCACGCAAGACTCATCAAGGGCCGCCAACGACAGGTGACGTGTCGCGCGCTCTCCATTTATCATCACCATAATAATCGATTGAACGTTATCATAAACTTAATATTTATTTGTTAATCGTTGCTAGAGGCAAGTCTATCAGAAAACAAACAGCCGTCTGAGTGGTCGAGACGTGCGGCGGGCGCGGGGTGCGGGGGGCGCGCGTTGCGCACACTCTAACCTGTAAACACCGTAACATTGGAAAGGTCAACGCTGCCGGTTCCTAGAACATTGTTAGCATCATATTCAATAGCTATGTCCGCTGTAGTTCTGTACCGCTCCTCCAACATAATATTCAACATATTCATTTGCTAATGATGATAAAGCTTTTATTGAACTTGTGACTTTCACATATGTCTTTAACAGTATGTTATGTCCGGTCCCACTTGATCATTATTAATATAAAGATTCGATTTTAATTAAGCCCTTTACTCGCCAACTTTAGAAACATGGTGCAGGGATAGCTTCACCTTTTACTACGTCACAGGTGCATGCTGTCCCGCAGGTGATAAAAATTACTTACAGTGACGCCTGTTATTACGGTTAACAAAATTTTATTGAAATCTTGTTTATGGTTTTCGTAATTGCTCATAAATTTACGTTACGTTAAAGTTACTTGACAGCCAAGTAAATTGACAGCTTTGACAATTTCGACTAAAATAAGAAGAATACATCATTTGTTTCACTGGATGAGGAAAAAAACCGGAAATAGTCAAATATAGAATTTTTGGTAAATGTTTTTATTATGTCAAGTTATGCACACGTATCTTTAAGCCTGCGAACATAGTATAGTTCCCTCACAAATCAATCTTAACGCTGCCGCAGAGCGCCGGCATAAAAAAATTTACTGGTATTTCTATAAGTTTCACTTCTGTCACGATAGTTAGTGAAAAAAGAAAAAATAACTAACCTATGTGCATGGCAATAAAAAATACATTGGTAACACCGAACACATCATTCGCGGTTGCGCGGCTGTGACGAATGGCCGATGTAATAGCGATTTTTTTTAACTTTTTAACTAGTCGGTAAGCTTGCGATTTGTGAACGTTTTGGTTTAAAAAGTCAAAAGTATTTACTTAACTACAGTACATCACATTACCTTGCTTCTGCACTTATATAACATTATCAATCAATAAATGTGTCAGGTTGTCACTATTTAATTATGTCTACAAATCATCCAATTTCAATTATGAAATTTCCTAAACAAGGTATAACTGTCGTTAGGAATGCATAAATCGCTTAGGCGCCCATTTTACATTCTGTGCATAACATTTAAGTATCTACTATCGGCAATTGTGGCCGTTCCTTCAAACTCAGAGTTTCAAACTATATGGAAGCTACTTACAAACTTCCGAAACGTTCCAAGTTCCAACCCGAACACAAATTCACAAAGCATCACTCTACACTGTCGCCGCCGGTCTCGGCGACGAAGACCTCTCTTGCGTCCGGCGCCAGTGTCGCAGTAGATAACGAATGTTTGAACGCATCAAAATAAGTTAAAATTGATTTTTATCATTATAACTTAAAAGTTCTGTCGTAACGGTGAGTTATATTTTTTTTTTTGTTATAATGTTAAGGCAAATTTTAAATTCAATAATTATTGATAAACACAAGGGCAAAAGATACGTTTTAGGTGTTTGTCTTAGTTTACATGTTAAAAACTTGCGCAAAAAAACTTAATCTCTGCTTATATGCAAGTAAGTATTTAAAAGCTTGATCTCTAAAATAAGGATAGGCAAATTTGTATAGTTCGTGTCGTTGGAGATTTGTCTCAACAATGTTTTTGATCAAAATTTAATGAAGTGTGGCGACTGTGAGATACTGTTGTTCGGAAAGGTTTTTCAATGTTGGTGTAAAGGGTTTATCCAAGGGATTCTTTGAAAATAAATTAAAACGTTTCGCACAGTCTGTTATTTTTTATTATATTTAACTCTTTAAATTAGCTATATGTAAGGAGTAGCAGCGTTTCTCAACATGGATCGTCAACCAGAAATAGCGTAGTCGTAGCGCAGTGTATCAAGGTGGAGGGCAGTGTAAGCTAATAAGGAAAGCTAATGGCAGAAGGCACTAGTCAGGTTTTAGGTCATAATAATTGTAATTTGTTTTGTTAAATTAAGTTTTCATCAAATTCCATGGTTTACTTAATGTATTTAATTCAAAAAAGGAAAGGTAAAAACCTTTCATTTGGAATTTGATTTGCAATGATTTAAGGTATCGTAGCGATATGTTGCGACGTGCTGGGTCATCTGGGTGCTCCTTATAGCCATATTAAGTTAGTGATAAACTTACCTATAAGAAAAATAAAATGGTGAAAAACTGTAAGAATCTAGCTTTTAAAAAAACTGCAAGAATCGACTCCCGATTATGTCATTGAGTAGGTACCACCTCGCGGTTTAATTCATACAACATGGAATAGTTCCAAAATGGTCCCACATACATTTTATAAACACAATTTTTTTTTACTTATCTTGACTTTCTCATCATTGATGAGGTTGCCATGGTAACGTAAGAACTCATAATAAAACTAATACGGACTACTTCGGAATCGTGACCTATCTTTCTAGAAAATAATCTACAAAATCGGTTGGCTATTTGTCAAATAATCGCGTAATAAACATACAAATAAAAAGAAAACCTACGATACCTCGACCTTTTTGTGGAGTCGGTTAAATTTAAAGAAACCGCCGAAAAGCTAAATCTACCAGCACCACCACCACTCTGGATTGCCTCTCGCACAAACTATTCAGTAGAAAAAATGATAGTAGAAACCTCAATATCATTGCTTAAAGAACCTATCCATAGAAATCCTACACACGTGGCTTTAAAGGAAAAAAATGTTAAAGTTAGTTCTAAGTAAGTAAGTATGTGGAATCCCTAAAATCCTAATGCGGGTAACAGAATACAACTTTTATTAAGTTTCAACAGTGTAGTTCCAATAGTATCCGCAAAAAGTATCTGTGACATGATAAAATAAGGTAATGTAGCAAAAAGTGCAAGTCGCAAAATGGGCAGGTTTCGCAAAATGAGCAGATCTTATAATGTGCAAGTAGCAAAATGAGCAAATCTTATAATGTGCAAATAGCAAACAGAGCAAATCTTATAATGTGCAAGAAGCAAAATGAGCAAATCTTATAATGTGCAAATAGCAAAAAGAGCAAATCTTATAATGTGCAAGAAGCAAAATGAGCAAATCTTATAATGTGCAAGTAGCAAAATGAGCAAATCTTATAATGTGCAAGTAGCAAAATGAGCAAATCTTATAATGTGCAAGTAGCAAAATGAGCAAATTTTATAATGTGCAAGTAGCAAAATGAGCAAATCTTGTAATGTCGAATTTCGTAAAGGGCGGCCTTCGACTGCCATCAACGAAACTGATGTGGCTACAGTTAAGCAGCTACTTGAAGAAATTCCCAAATTACCTATGAGACAATTCATTATTGGCGATTGGCATGAGCCAAATTCAAAAATTTTTACAAGAAGAATTGAAAGTTTGGAAACTTTGTTGTCGTTGGATCCCTTTTGAACTGACAGCGGAGCAGAAGCGGCCTCGCGTGGAATGGTGCTCACAGATGCTACTAAAGTACGGCCACGGGTATTCTAATGCTATTTATGACATCGTCACTGGAGGCGAAACGTGGATTTATTGATTTGAAGCCGAAAAAAACAGCAATCTTGTGAATGGGCGTTTGAAAATGAGAACAGCCCAACAAAAGTGAGACAGGCGAGAAACGTTGGTAAAAATGATCGCATTTTTTCCCAACTACGGGTTTCAACTGTACAATTTCACTTGAAGATCAAAGAGTGTGTATGCCGAGTGGTATTTTAACATTTGTTTACCCAGGGTGTTAGAAAAAGTTCGCGAAAGACGACTCAAAAGCCGCATTCTGCTACACCATGATAATGCTTCTTCACACACGGCCAACAAAACAAAGTCATTTTTAGCTTACGAAAAAGTAAATCTCGTCACTCATCCTGCGCATAGCCCCCACCTAGCACCCTGTGATTTCTGTATTTTCCCCAAAATCAAAGATTTGATGAGAGGTTTTACTTTTACCAACTCCGAAGAGGCAGTGACAGCGTTCAATCAGCACGTAGAAAACGTGCCTTCAGATCTGTGGTCCTCCTGTTTTCAAAAATGGTTCGATCGCATGAAAAAACGTTTAAAATGTAAAGGAGATTATTTTGAAAAGCAATAAACAATATTTTGGTGAACACACACTTATAGTGTGACCTATGTATAATAAACTGTCTGTTACAAGTTAGTTATGAAATTATGTTACATTAAATCTATAAGTTTCTTTGATAAATTATTTTAAGTTTATAAGTTACACAGTTTCGTACTTAATTACCGTTTTACTCATGGCTTGAACTTGCAAAATTTAAGTTCGAGTCAATATTTTTTTTTTGGGTGTGCCTGACATTATAACTTTTAAATTAATGTATCGATTTTGATGGGGGTTTTTGTTCGAAAAATATCGTGATTGAGATAATTCATTGCTACTTTACCAGTAACACTAAATAACAGATAATTACCCTGGTTAAGCTGTCTGCAACCTGCACATTTTGCGACTAGCACGTTATAAGATCTGCACATTTTGCGACTTGCTTATTTTGCGATATGCACTTTATAAGATCTGTACGTATTACGACTTGCATCTTTTGCGACTTGCGCCAATGCTCATTTTACGACCTGCACTTTTTGCTATGTATCCGAATTTGTAAAGGTTCGTTTTTTTGGTCTTTGACTTCGGCGCCTTAAAAACAATATGCTTTAATGTTATGTAAAATCCAAGAAAATGACTTAGTTTAGTCCAAATCGTTGCACAAATAACCAATCTAATAGTAGTAGTTTTGTCTCTAAATATTTTCGACTAATCGTCTTTGTCGATGTCTGATTAAAACTTCGTTATTAATAAGAGTTTGCTACAACATTTTTACTGCACCTGTATTACAGGTAAAAATTGATAAATTTAGCTAAAGCCTTTTTTTTAATCTCAAAGACTAAATTGACATTAGCCATGTTGTAAGTTTTTTGCGATTGATAAAAATTTTATTATTGATTATTAATTACACTGAATAATGTGAACGTGTATATTTAAAAGGAATGAATATGCTACATAATCATAACAATTTTAATTGTATTTATTTTCATAATAACATTTTTTTTTAAAGGAACACTTGTTTTTTTTAATATAAATTTTATTTATTATTCAGATAATGACTTGGTACTCGAACACTCAATTATCTGGTTTGTCATCTACGAGTATTTCTATAATAAACTTGTTGGTAATGTAGTCGACTTTGTGACCCAGTTGACAAATTTTATCTTAGGTTATCATCGCATAGGCTAGCAGTCCTTCCATCGCTGAGCTCCTTGTAGAAGCCTTTCTCCTTCAAAAGGCGGTAGATAGGGTTGCCAGATGGTTGGGATTTTTCGAGATTGTTCCGACATTGCTTATAACATAAAATCGAGAAAACATAAAATCTGCCGACAAAACAGAAATTTGAGAGTGGAGAGCGTTGTAAAGCATAAAAATCTTTAAAAATTTAGATGCCAGGATCAAACAATTAATTTTAAATACCACTTCTATCTGTATTTATAAAAGCTGGCGTAACAAAGTTGAAAAAATAATGATTTCTTGCTTTATCGTTTAAAAATACTACAATTGAGTGTAATGTTAAGGTATAAGTAAATAATAAATGAAATTGATTTAAATCGTGAACGGACTGAAAGTAAAAAGTGTTTGAGATTTATTACATTATCATATTTAAACGAGAATAAAAAATATCAAAATATTTTTTTCCATTTACATTAAATTAAAACATTTTAAATTAAAACAGTCTTTATCTGTATATTTTTATTAATTACTGTTTTGTATTATTGTTAATCTAGTGTAGTAGGTTAAAAGGGTATTTAATTTTTAACAGATTATTTGAGTTTTTTTTTTGAAAAGAGTTTTATTTTTTTTGTCCTTTCTGTGGCCGAAAATTCCTGACATTTTGTCCGGATATTCTTGGTTACCTATCTGGCAAGTTGCTGTACAGCACTCGACTAGTATCGTTCCGCCTTTCCCACCCTCTTAGAAACTGCCTGGCAAAGATACGGATGGTTGCCTATTCTACTCACCAGACCAGGACCAACACGGGTTAAAATATATGTTTACCAACTATATTTTTTCATCATAATTTCACGTTAACCTACAAGAGGCACTTGTCGTCTACATAATACTAAAAATCTAGCACCCGATCGGAACGCCGCCTCACACTGAGAAGATCCGGCAAGAAACTCAGCGGGCTTGTCTTTTTTCCTTAGTTTAAAATGTATATACAATAATTATTTATGTATTCATTATATTTCTAAGAGATTGGCATGAGGAGCAATAAATCCCAAGCAGTCTTATCAGCTAAATATTCGGAAATGTTATAATAACCAGTTTCATTTAATTTACATTTAACTCATTTCTTAAATTTTTTATTTGGAAGTTTTTTTATATAATTGGGAAGTTTTTTTATAACTACATAAGTCCATCTATGTATTAGTGACGTTTGATTCACATGGTTTATATTCACAATTTGATACACTGGAAAATGTTTTTTTAATTAACACGGAGAAGGTATGATCAAATGAGTATGATAGATTTGATTTTGGTTGATAGTTGCCTCCGGAAGTGTTTGATGGACACGAGAGCCTTCAGAGGGCCAACTCTTAACACGGACCACTACTTGGTTATTAGCCGGTTTAGGGGTCTGTTTAAGAAGTGGAGGCACTGGCGAGTACCTATTCCATTTGGAGGGCTTGAAAGGATTAAGAGTGAAAAGTTGCAAAACCCGAGTGTAGGAAGCATGTATGAGAGTCAAGTCCAAGACAGGCTGAATAGTGTGTGCCTACCGGACTTAGACGTGGATGACTGTTGGAATGTTTTGAAAGATAGCATGGTTGATGTTGCGAAAGAGGTATGTGGGAGTGCAAAGATGCACAAGTCTGTGAATGGTGACGCATGGTGAGATGAGGAGGTAAAAGCGTCCGTTGAAAGAAAGAAGAAAGCTTGGCTAGACTATGTGGCATGTTTGCAGTCGAATGAGAGTATGAAAGATTTGAAGAAAGAAATGTACCATTGTTGCAAGGATATCACCAAACACTTAGAGAAAGAGAAGCGCGAAAGGGAAAATATGAAACTAGAAGTGAGGTTGGCTAACAACTTCGAAATGAACACCAAACTCTTTTGAAGGGAGGTGAAGAAGTCTCGGAATTGTTCGTCTGCTTCCAGAATGAATAGAATTAAGTCTAAGAGTGGTGATATTCTAACAAGCACGCAGGACGTGTTAAAACGGTGGATCAAGTCTTTTCGTTCCGCAACATTGTAGAGAAGCATCTGGCTGTTGGTCAGAAGGTTTTCTGCGGTTTTGTGGATCTCGAAAAAGCATTTGATAGGGTTGTACGTAAGGAACTTTGGGACATTTTGCCAGATTATGGGATAGTCGGGTCCCTGGTGCGTGCGGTGCAGTCAATGTATTTAGACTGTAAAGCATGCGTGCGGGTGGATGGCAACATATCGCCTTGGTTTGATGTTAATATTGGCGTCAAGCAGGGTTGTGTGTTGTTTATCTTATATTTGGACCAATGTCTTCGAAGGTTAAGATCATTGAATGTGGGAATGCGTATGGGTTACCAAGTGGTGAACTGCCTGCTTTATGCAGATGATGCTGTACTTTTGGGCTCTACACCATCTGAGCTGCAAACACTGGTCACAGTTATGGAAGGAGATTGTAAAGAAAGAGGATTGAATGCGATGTAAACCAAAATAATGGTGTTTGAAAGAGACGTAGCCAGAACGGATGTAAGAGTTTTGGTTGATGATGTAGTGCTGGAACAAGTGAATGAAGTTGTATATCCTGGTTGTGCTTTTAGCAGGGATAGAAGGTAACACCGCGCATGTAGAGACGAGAGTGAGTGCAGGGAATAGTGTGAATGGAGCGTTGGGTAAGCTATTCCAAGCGAGGTTTTGAGTCCAAAAGCTAGACTCGCTTTGCATAATTCTGTGCTTATTCCAACGTTATTGTATGGAAGCGAGAGTTGGGTATGTCAGAAAGAGCATGAAAGTAGGATTAAGGCGGTCGAAATGAGAACACTACGGAAAATCTGTGGTGTAACGCTCGCTGACCGTATTCGTAACAATGAGATCCGAGAAAGAGTGGGATTGAAAGAAAGTGTTGGTGTTAAAATGCGAAAGGGCATGCTCCGCTGGTTCGGTCATGTGGAAAGAATGACAGATGAAAGATTGACAAAGCAGATATACAATGCGAATGTGGATGGATGTAGGTACCCGGGGAGACCAAGGTTGACATTTCACCATCAGATCAATCGGATATTATCCGAGGGTGGTGTCAAGAATCTCCGAAATCGGCGTGTTTGTATGAAAAGGGTTATGAATGTGAATGAAGCAAGACAGGTTTGTCAGGATCGTGAGGTCTGGCACTCGATACTCTCTGCCTACCCCGTAAGGGACTTGGCGTGAAGATATGTATGTGTGTATGTGTATGTATTATATTTTTAAATATTTATTAATTATTAAATGGCAAATTTGTAAGTATCATTCTTAAGACATTTGTCATTAAAAAAAAATTAAAAAGTATCAACGCCCGTATACTGGAAGGGGCAGAGGCACAACCAGGTCACCCACAACTAACCGAAGACACGAAGTCCCACAATGTGATAGGTGGCAAGCCTATCGCCAACCGGACACATATCTAATCCCGAGCAACGTTTTTTTTTATTAGAAAATTGGAAAAACCCAATTTTGTTTTAGTTGCCCGACCCGGGAATCGAACCCGGGACCTCAAGCAGTCCAGTCCTACAACTGAACCACTATACCACAGAGGCGAAAAAATGTACATAATTTATATTCAATTTGAATAAAAACGCATTACTTAATTCATTAATTCAAGACGCACTAGATAAACCTCGGAGAAGCTCCCCGTGTCCTGCCTTATTATGCTAATGGGGTATATGGGGTATGCATACTCCATTAGCACCCCCACGCCTCCAGTGTTGCCGGCCATGGCCACGCATATAACTCGATAACCAGCCACAGATTACTTCTTGTATATGTTATAGTTCCCACCTATTATTGATTTCTTCCTGTTCCTTTGTACTGTTCATAAATAAATATAAATAACACAGTAAACAAACGGTTGGTTGTGATGTGTCTGTATGCGACAGGGAGCAGAGGGTATCCACCGACTGTAAGGTGCTCTACTCGGCGCCTCACTGTTAAACACAATTTTGATTATTTTAATTCACCAGCTGCCTGTGGTGTTGCTGCATGGTCCGACAGGAACATTTTTTCGAGATAAAAACTATCCTATGTGTAATACAAGTTATCCTGTATGTATGAGTAAAATTTCATGAAAATCGGTTCAGCAGTTTTTGCGTGAAGGAGTAACAAACAAGCAAACATGCAAACTTTCGCCTTTATAATATAAGTAGGATTTTGGTTATTGGTTTAAATCTTTCACTAAACTAAGCGTACCGAGAAATAGTATCGTTATCATTCATCAGCGTGTTATCTAGTATTGGTAAATTTGCTTATCATTGGACACAAGTACTCACTGGACCGACTCGACGTGTGCTCCACTAAATACACCTATTTTGTTTTAATATTGACTGTTCTAGTGATTGCAACAGCTATCGTCTATTACTACTACTACTATAGCTATAGCTATCGTATTCAAGAGAATGAAACAGTAATTTAAGTAAATTGAATGTTACGTTAGCCACTATATAAAAAATGTGTGTGTTTCTATACATTTATGAATTACAATCACTTATTAAAATACTAATATAATAATATAGAAAAGTGAAACTATTATATATAATTTTTCATGAAACGTAAAAGAAAAGAAGTTTAAAAAAAACTCAATATGCTTAACTTAAGGTACCTATTTGCATTTTTAAGCTACCTCAGAGGTCAGCCTAGGCATTCGCTGTGAAGGCTTATATTATAAATCTTACACATACATATATATCCAAGCCAAGCTACCCGGCAAGATAAGCAGAGATTATTGAATGCCAAGTGAATGAAGCTCGCTAGAATAAGACCGGCTAGTATTTAATGAAATTGGTCAATTTTGGTGGCATTTTATACATTTCTGTTCAGAGTACATGAGTGAAGAATGAATATTATTGAAGAAGTTCGTATATCGTGTATTTCTTTGTTACCGCCGAATCTCACTAATACATAATTGAACTTAAGTAAGGAGCCCACCGCTTTTGTCAAAACACTGACATAACTTTTTATGACTATTTTTAAATATTTTAAGGCGAGTATATAATAATAATAATAATATCTTTATTGTACACACAACGTTATCACAAATATGAACATAAAGATAGTACAGTAAATTGGTTGCGTCTTTTGAAACATGCAATTGACCTTGCAGTTGATACCTCGTTGTACCAAGTTTTTTATTGTATTTGTATTGATATACCTGTCTTATAAGCTTTCAGAATCAGAATCAGAAAAAACTTTATTTATGTGAACTATACAACTACTAATAGAGCGTTGACATTTTTATAAACTACCACCGGATCGGAATAATGGCCTCACTTTTTAAGTGGGAATTTTATTTCTATGCATGTCTTCAACTAATCCGTCAGGCGTTGCACCAAAAAAGGGCAATCTCGCATCTATGAAAAGTCGAATTGACTGAATGACAATGTTTTCCATTTGTAACAGTGCCTGTTTTTTGTTTTCATTGTCATGCGCAATAAAAGTTACATATACTTAGTGTCTTCGGCTAGTCGTGGGTGCCTGGTTGTGCCTCTGTCTACCGATTCAGGGATATAGGCGTGAAGATACTTTCTTTTTACATATTGTGCCAAAGTTAGACGCTGTTATCAAATTTTCCTTATGTCCATCCACTCACTACAATCTCTCTATAATACAGTATTTTTGTCGATGTTATCTCTAACATTTTTTAAAGTTTTCAGATACTACTTACCGTACAAAGTTTTTTTTTTTCAATGATATTGGAAGGCAAACAAGCAGACGCATTTCCTGATGGTAAGAAATTCACGCCGCCTAGAAACACCAAAGGTGGTAATGGTGCGTTGCCAACCTGAGGCCAGGATGTTAGGCCTCGAGCAAAAGTAAGTTTTGCGGCTACCTTACCCTCCAAACCGGAACACGTCATGACGTTATGGCGGCAGGAATAGGTAAGGCGGTGGTACCAATCCGGGCGAATCACTGCGAAACTCTACCACCTAGTCAGATGTCACGGTGTTAGTGATTGTAAACCTATACTCGCCTTTTACGAGCTGCCTGGCAGGAATGCAGATGGTTTATTCTGCAAAGGCGCCCGGACCAACACGGGGGAATGAATGAAACGTTTAATATGTACTTCAACTATACATATACGACACTTATCGACCATAATGTAGTCAATAACATCTTACAAGCGTTCCTACTGACCTTTGCTGCTCTGTGGCGCTACAGGTTCTTTTCGGGTCGTTTCTTCGCGGAAGAATCGTAATGAATCAAAATATTTTTTTAATAATTTATTATTACAAAAATGTTTTAATGATTGTAGTGACATTATTTTTTTTAAAAAATAATAAACTTTAAAAATACATATTCAACGTGATCACGTTCAACATAACAAGCAACTGCTGGCACGCTTCGAAAGGAGGACGGTGGAATTCACATATAAGTACTTCCTGATGTTTCACCAAGAAAAGATGCTGCATCCACAGTTTATACAGATGGAATACAAAGATTTTTGTATGAATGTGTGTGTCGGTGTAACTTGTATATATAACTAGGAATTCTTTCAATAAATCAGATTAGAACCTTGGTTCTTATCTCATTTACCATCCCCTCAAAGCGGTGAAGACACCTTCAAGTCCTTAATTGGTCAAGTGAGCCTGCTTGATCTGCTTTGAAAATATCACCACATCCTTACCACCTATCCTACCCATAGGGTTCCGTCTGCTACCGTAGGTCTATTGGTACAGACATCCCGCACTTATCTATATAAGCATATATTAAACCTTATGTTAGGGCTAGGGCTGGTAAGCATCTAGGGCCTTAGTGACATAGGATGCTAGGTCTTTAGGGTCTCCTGACACAGGGTATTATTGATATATATGATACTGTTCCGTATCACCAATCCTCATGGTGGTCGGTTCAATACACTTTAGTTGTATATCAGTTGAATAACGCAGCGACACACGTCCGGCTAGCACGACGCCTCAGCCACGGTAATATTATCTATACAGTATTGTAACTCGGCCGTGTCCTTGAAATAAGTGCCTACAGAAGCGCGGTACGTAAACATGAGATAGGGCTGTCTCTATCGCCTACCAACAGCTACCTATGTAGTTTTGAGATTGTAAATTTATTACTTTTATTTATTAGCACAGATAGGTACTTACTAACAATTTAAAATATTAATATGATTACTAAAATACTTTGTGAGTTGAATAGAAAGTGTGCAATAAAAATGCAAGTGGTTTTTTTGATTGACAGATTTAATTAAAAAACCATAATTATGTATGTGACTTTATTGCAAATCGGTGTTATAAATTTGCAACCGAAAAATATTTGTGCCTTAACTGAGATGTACGAAATGCTTTGTTATTATATTTGAGTGTATAAAAAATCCGCATTCGAATATAAAGTGTGATGTAAAATTGTTTTGGGACACATAGACAAGGAGGAGAAAAAGGAATATATTTTACTTGATTATAGATACCTGAAGCTACTTTACAATTTATATGTTTAGTTTTAAGTGAAGTTCGGAATATAGCTTCCATTTTGTCTATGTATTTCACGACATCATCGCTGGGTACATTAAAAAGTTTGCGAAGTATTCTTACTATAGTCCCGGTACCTTAAATAATAAAAATAATCTATAATCTAAAAAAGCTACCTCTGGGTGCGTTATTGAGGAATTGGAGGAATTCATGCTACCAAAAACAGTACAACATATTCTACTTGTCACGTTAAATAGCTACTTGTGCTTATTTTGAGTAAAAATTTCCGCAGTTACTGATTGAAAACCTGCACACCGTCCGTTCGTCACTGCGGAACACTCGCTATTGTAGCATGCCGCGTGCATGCCCTGATCCGAACGCGTAGGTATAGCTCGCGCGTCGTCCTTTTATATGAAATTAGAATACTGTAAAGATAATATTACCGTGCCTCAGCGGTCACTTCAGCTATACATTTATGAAACTTATTGTCCATAATGTAGTCAATAACATCTTACAAGCGTTCCTACTGACATTTGCTGCTCTGTGGCGCTACATGATCGTTACGGGTCGATTCTTCGCAGAAGAATCGTGATGAATCAAAACAGTTTTAGAATATTTTTACATTACAAAAGTGTTTAAATGATTTTAGTGACATTCTTTTTTAAAAATAATAAAAAACTATAAAAATACGCTATTTAGTTTTATATCAGTTGAATAACGCAGCGACACACGTTCTGCTAGCACGGCGTCTCATCGGTCACTATCTATCGACGTAGAAATGAATGAGAAGCACTATAACGCGGAAAGGGTTATTATGAATTATTCTTGCGAGTTACACTAGAAATTATTTAATTATTTTCATATACGATATTAAATCAAAATTTTAATTCATACACATGAAAGATTAATACATCATACATCATTCAAATTAATTTGAATTATATATCTTTAAAATCGTTTAACAAATAATGAGCTTGAATCTCAATTTTAAACCTTACTTTTTAAATTTTTTCTATCGAGTAAAATAATCATAATCATGTAATGGAAGGCGTATTATTTTAAAAAATGTGATCAAGATTCACATATATTTTTTACTGTCTTATCTCGTAAGCTTTAGGCAAAAAGTTGTTTTAAAAAAGCCTGTTTTTAGGACTCAACCCGCCTTAAGTCCCGTTTTATTTAATCGGGTAACCTGATCTAAACTCAAACTTGACTAATGGCAGACACGTGTTGTCGGATCCTCCGGTCCCAATAACCGCGGCAAACGCTATACCCGCCAATCCCGCCACGAGCACGAGTGCGACGAGCCGCCACTATTCCTCCATCAAGTCCACCCAGTAACCAGAACGCAGCACCAAGTCGAGGTACGGTCTCCCGGGAGACAGCCCTTCTTGCTGGCGTTGTAGGGAACAGTCCAATCCGTCTAAATAATGATGTCTCGTTTCGCTCGGCTCGTCTCGGGGCGCGTGCAAATGTGTATTTTTATGTGTGTCTGTCTATATGTGGCACCATAATTCGTAAACGAGTTTAGGTACCGATTTCAATGCGGATTTTTACGTTTGAAAGATGACGTAACCGCTATGGCTTTTAGCTACAGCACGTCGGGCTATTCGTTTTTTAAATTTTTCTGTACTCTTCAATACTAAATAATTTAAATTAAAATGTTTTTTTTTCAATATACAGTTTTTGCGAAACGACTGATTTCTTATTATGTGTATCTATGACCAATATCAAAACATAAATTATTTATTATTTATTTCTCTTATAAATAGTTGAATAGAATCAATCAATCAACTCTGTAACCAAATAACATTGTAAGAGACCGATGTCTGCACTAGGACATAATATGAAGCTTTATGAGCAAAGTTTATATAGAGTACGATTCATTTTAATAAATATAGGAGTAAGTGTTCATTTTAAATTAGAAGTAAGTAGGTAAAGCGAAATGTGAGTAGATTATCAACGGGGTAGAATTTTTTAAGTTAGTGATTGAACAGACGTCTTTCGAGTATCGCCTTCTTCGTTTGTTCCGTCGTTAGTCGTCGTTATTCGACGAGAGTGTATTTTTTTATGACTTCACCTGTTTTTACCTACTTAAAAAATATCGAATTTTCTAGAAAACGTAAAAGTAACAAATTTAAACAAAACAATTCCAAATAAATGTTAGATGGTTATCTGTGGAGGTTTGTTAGATTAGGTTGTCAATTACCTCAACGTGGTGATTTGTTGCAGGCTGGTCCGGAGATGACATGGGTGGTAGCGGAGCACGTGGCTGGCGGTAGTGGCGAGGTGTCGGTGTCGAAGGGCCAGCAGGTGGAAGTTCTGGAGGCGTGGCCTTTGAGGCCGGACTGGTGGCTCGTCCGGATCCACGGTGACCCGCCTCTCGAAGGGGCAGTGCCCGTCAATGTACTCAAACTGCAGCCACAACAGGCGCAGCAGAAAACCTCACCTTCTAGAAGACCTCTGAGTCAACCCTGTGACGATATAGGTAGGTACCGGTTAAATATTTTAAAAAATTATGCACTATTAGTAAAACTCAAACATCACTAGTTGGATCATGTTAAAACTAATATGTTACTATCATGCTAACGCTAAAAATAACCATCAAAATCGGTTGGCTATTGGCCCAGTAATCGCGTGACAAACATACAAAAATAATAAAACATGCAGTCGAATTGAGAACCTCCTACTTTTTTGGAGTCGGTTGAAACAATTGTTTCCCTTCAGTCCTCACCTAACACGAGTGTAACTTTGTATGAGAAATCAATTTATTATTCATCTCATTCGGTATAAAGCTTCGGCCACACCGACAAGGTAGTGGACGCGGAACGCTAAGCGGGACCGACTCGAAATCTTTTTTTGAAAATGAATAATGTGTTGCCAACCTCACTGTTTTTTTACAACTTCGCCGGGCCTTAGAGACTACAAAGCGAAATTGGCGTGCATACTTAAGCGAGTGTGGTGGGTAACAACTAACAGTAAAGCCGCAGCAGCATGAGGAGATATATATGTTTATTAAATAAATAAAGAAATATCTCTGGACATGTTACACAAATTGAATCTAACCCCAAACTAAGCAAATTATATGCTTGTGTTATGGGTAGGCTAACGATTCTAATACATAGAAATACTTAAATAGACACAAGAATAAATTTGATAAACACTCAGACCCGGAAATTGAGACATTTAAATGTTCATCACACAAATCCCTGCCCCCGTCGGGAATCGAACCCGAACCTCGCGGTTGGTCGGCGTAGTTAGGCGTGTGCGCTAGCCACTGATAAGTATATGGAGGAAACCCGCCGTAGGATGGCACCAGCGCGCGGCTCCTCCTGTCACGAGGCTTATTATAGTGGTCACTGGAACATCTTATACTCGAAAAGTAAAATATATTAGAGCAAGCAGTATTGGGAATGAGAAGCTATATTACTTATTATTATCGGCACTATACTGTTAGTTAATGGTGGCCCTCGGCGTTCGACTGTCCATCGTGGTCTCTATCGAACTACTAGCCACTGTAGAATGGTTCTCGTTATCTAATGTAATAATTTCAGATTTAAATACGACAGCTAAAAGGTGTAACTTACCTGTAAATTTACATCACGAGATTTAGTTCGTGGATGTTTATAAGGACCAATTAGTATACTTTTACTGATAAATTTTGGACGTGGACGGACATATGAAACGTATCCATTGTCATACAAAAATAAAATAAACACAAGTCTGTTATTTTGTCATTGCAAAGGAATCCATCGGAAGGAATCGCGTCATTTTTATTGTTTCAAATTATATTTGTTTTAGTTTTGAAATAAAACTATTAAAAATTTAGCAAAATGTAGATATATACATAGGGTAACATCCAAAGCTCCAGCCGAATTTGTGAAACGATTCCGAATCATTAATACTTTCGATCTTTGGGAGAACTAAAAATAATAATAATAAAAAAGAAATATGTAATTTTTGTCCGATACAAACTACTAGATGAATGGTTATATAACGTAAACAAAGCATAAAACTGGTTCACACCGACCGCAGGTTGGTGACGTCATGATTCGTATTGAGTACGTCATAGCGAAGCATTTTTGCGAACTGGTTTAAATGATTGTTTATAAATGTAAATATTAAAATTTGGCAATTATATTTAAATTGCATTACCCCATTATATTGAAATTTGGCCGGTCCTTTTATAGAAACCCTGTATATAAAATGAAGCTGTAATTGTATTTATTGTCGTCCGTCCGCTGGTCGCGGCTTTGATGTTTGTAGTAGAGTTGCCAACTTTTTTTTACCAAAAAAACGTATAAACTACTATACTATACTATAGTATTACTAAGAAAAAAATATTGTTCAAATATTATGTTGTTACGTACTTTTGTATGATTTTAGCACATGCTAACATTTTTTTTTATCTTTAAAGCTTGATTGACAATCATCATAATTTTAATTTAAATAAATAAACAATTCATGTTTAAATAACTGATTAATAAAATAAAAAAATGAAGATCGTTTTCTTTCTTCACTTTTGATTCATTTTAAAAAAAAACTCTTTCAATGAAAGCTACAGTGGTGGGACTGGAGAGAATTTTGTAGAGTAGGTAAGAAATAACTTTTCTCTATATTTGTTAAGCTATCAGATGCATTTTTAATTGGGTATATATTTCCATTTTTCATTTTTTATAATGTATATTTTATTTAACGCATCGTGGTAAAGGTTGAAAATAAAGTATTATTGCATAGTTTATTTGTATGTAAAATTATATAGTATAATTTCCAAAAATAAAGTAGGATACGTTATTATATAGTATGGTTGGCAACCCTAGTTTGTAGTGCTCAGTGTTTTGATAAATATGCACACTGTGCTAGACGAACAAAGATGATGCGTATCGTGAGACGCAGTGTTGTTTTGTCAACACGCAGCGAGCATGGTCGCCGGTGGCCAATGCAGACGAGTTCCGGCGGGCCGGGCTCGGTGATGCGGCTGCGAGCGGATGGGCGTGCTCGACAGTCGGGCGGGCGGAGGGAGCGCGCACGCCCGCCCGCTGCGTCGCATCATCATCGGTGCACGCACGTATTTCTCTGCACCTCGGGCATGCCTACCAAACAGAAATCCGGCAACTGACGTCGTCTATCAAGTTTTACTCATTTCCACTACAAGTGCACGTGGACACTGTATCTTCTACAGGCATTAAACGCTCGTCCAACTGTGTTCTTAAATTAATATACGAGTAGTTCTGAAAACATTAACGGAGAATCAAGTAAGATCAGCATGGCTGCGAGTGCTTTTACGGAAGTGAGAAGAAGCGATGTCGATTCCGGTAGATCCTCTCTCGCCAACGATGCCGACGGTATCAATACGCGTCCTATTACGTTGCGATCTGCCTGCCATAAAGTATCCAAGATTTTGGCTTACGTGAGTGGCAACGTCAACGGCAACAGTAACTCCGGTACGTACGTGTGCACTCGCTCTGATCTTACACTGAGGATGGACCAATTTTACTAATTATTTTTTGATTGTATTTGTTTTTGTCGATACGAACTGTTAAAAGCTATTATTGTCAAGCAATCTATATATTAATGAAATTGGTAATTTTCGGGAGAAAGTTCAAATAAAAAAAAAACGAAAAAAATGCAAGGAAAATTATTTTTTCCGTATACAAACTATTAGTAATTGATATTACGAAGTTCACCTGGGTCGAATAGTCATAAATATATTCTTAATGTATATGTATTTTGTATTTTACTGTTAACGAGTTATTTCGTTCATCTTTGTCAAAGAAATACATTTAAAAAAATATTTGTATTAAAAAGTTGTATCGAGAAAAAATTTCACTTTATTGCAAGTAGTTAAAATATTTGGCAAACGTGTATTTTAAATAATCTCCGTACTGTCCGTCCATGGCATGTGACTATTGTTATCTTAATTTTTCAAATGTTTTAATAGTTGTACTGCTATTCGGGACTAGAAGAAATATAAACATCTATACGTCTAAAAAATTGACCTAGCAATTTCAGTCTTCCAAGTGCTGTAACAAACCCGTACCCCATAGTAGAAAAGTAGTTTTCTTATTTAAAAAACTATAACAATGTATTTTTAATAACAATCAAAATAATTCATTATGTGGAGAGGCAGGAAAATATAAAATACATATAATATAAATATAAAATTATAATCACATTAACCATTCGTTAGAACTTTTAAAAAAGGTGGAGCCAACTGATCTGTATATATAAACTGATATAACTTATAAATAAAGTTGTGTCCTCTAGTTTATTACGAGGGTGGATTCAAAATTTCGTGGCCTCACACAGTAAACAAGTGTTTAATATTTTTTACTACCCTGATACTTAAGCATGTTTACTCACTAGTAAGTGTGCAAAGTTGCAAGCGGTTACAGCTCTCAGTATTTTTTTTCTACGAAAAGTTGTAACATTTTCTCACTGGTAAAAATTGTACAGCGTGCGGTGATCAAATATTAATATAAGAAGGGCTTAACTCATACGCAAATTCATGAAGACATGGTCGATACTTTAGGGGGATCTGCTACATCGTATTAGTGTGTAAAAAAGTGGTAGCTTAAATAAAACGCGGTCGAGGGAGGATT
The DNA here is from genome assembly GCA_002245475.1 of Calephelis virginiensis. Lineage (NCBI taxonomy): Eukaryota > Metazoa > Arthropoda > Insecta > Lepidoptera > Riodinidae > Calephelis > Calephelis virginiensis. The sequence continues at coordinate 60,847 of NJDC01003708.1, forward strand.
GAAGACGAATATAAAAGCGGCAGGCCTTCAACCTCCACCACCCAGGAAAACGTATTATTTTTTTTGATATTGTAAGGCAAACAAGCAGACGGATTTCCTGATGGTAAGAAATTCCGCTGCCTAGAGACACCAAACGTGGTAATGGTGCGTTGCCAACGTGAGGCTGAGATGTTAGGTCTCGAGCAAAATAAGTTTACCGGCTACCTTGCCCTCCAAACCGGAACACGTAACTTTATGGCGGTAGAAATAGGTAAGGCGGTGGTACCAATCCGGGTGAATCACTGCGAAACTCTACCACCTAGTCAGATGTCACGGTGTTAGTGATTGTAAACCTATGCTCGCCTTTTACGCGCTGCCTGGTAAGAAGGCAAATGGTCTATTCTGCAAAGGAGCCCGGACCAACAAGAGGGATTACGTAGACAAAATTAATGATATTATATTAGCATTCCGGAGATTAACCATTAATAACATTGCTGAGATCACTGCACTGGCATTAGTTATGGTCAGGTACAAAATATTATGACTAAGGAACTGGGTTTTCACAAGGTGTCGGCGAGATGGATACCGAGATTAACAATTTCACGTGATTGTTTAGAGCTTTTTGAGGTAGATCCCGTTGAATTTTTGGCACGTGTTACAACATTGGATGAATGCAGGGTCCATCATTATACTCCTGAGTCGAAACAACAGTCCAAACAATGGAAGAGATCTGGTTCACCGACCTCTAAGAAGGTGAAGACAGTTTTGTCGATTAACATATTTATAGCGCCAGTATTTTGTGATGCGAGAGGGGGGTATTTTAGTCAATTATTTACCAAAAGGTGAAACAATAAATTCTACATACTATTGTAACTTCCTGAGACAATTACGAGAAAAATTAAAGAAAAACGTCCAGGAATTACCTGTAAAACAATTTCGTTTCACCCGCATAATGCTCGTGTCCACACCTCCGCAGACTCAATGGCTGAAATTCATAACCGTGGCTAGCTGTCGTTGCCCCATCCTCCTTACTAGCCAGATTTAGCTCCATCAGACTATCGCCTATTTCCAAATTAAAAAAAATACATTTAGGACTATTTAAATTTTACTCAAATGAGGTGTTAGCTGCGGTAGACGAGTATTCTTAGGACCTCAAGGAATCATTTTTTTAAGGTATAAATAAGTTGCAGGAAAGATGGAGTAAGTGTATTGCACTTAACGGTGATTATGTTTATGCACTTAACGGTGATTTAATTTTGTTTTTTTAATTATGTTGAAAAATAAAAATAAAATGTTTTCTTAGGCCACGCACTTTTGGATTAACCCTAGTACATTAGCTTACAAAAATTTCCAAGCTTTAAGTTTTTTGTTGGTTGTGTACTACTAGCTTACGTTCTAAATTTTTGCTTTCTAGGACTAGATTTTGAAGGGTTCCGTAGTAGCAAGCATACAATAGGGGTAAACAAAAATATTGATAGTAGCTTGTTGATGAGTTAATGTACAACATTTTATTACTAATGTTCATTTGTTTTTGGCGTTCCGTCCTTAAAAAGGAAAAACGGAGCCTGTATAGGATCACTTGACCCTCTGTCTTTTCGCTGTTACGCGTGGGAAGTATCAAACTGAAATTCATATCGAATACTTGGGGCTACCTATTGTCCCGCAGAGCTGAAAAAATCAAACTTCTAAGCCAACATTATCAAAACAGACAGCCGTTTATGTGCAAATTTTCAAAACTCGCAAAGGAGTCAAAACTTACAGGGTGCTTCCCGTGAATTCAGAATCTTGAAATTTGGTACGAGCTACATCTTATAGCACAGTTAAACCAAAAATTGCAATACACGTAAATATCAGTAAAGTCATAAATAAGAAAACGTGCAGTTTTACTTAGGAGCCATCAATAAATTACGTCACACGTTAATGGGGATGGAGGGTATCATCTTAATGTGACATTATGTGACAAGGGGCAGGCGGGATCGGAAGCCTTGTGACGTCACATTATAAAAAAATAGAACACGAAATTTATATGTGAACAAAAAACTTGGAACAGATAATTCTTAATCTATATTTATTAATTTATTTATTAATAAATCGCCTCTGTGGTCTAGCGGTCCGGGTGTTGGACTTGACTTCATGAGGTCCCGGGTTCGAATCCCGGGTCGGCCAACACAAAGAAAATTGGATTTTTCCAATTTTCTAATAAAAAAATGTTGGTCGGGATTGGAAATATGCGCGGTTGGCGATAGGCTTGCCACCTATCACATTGTGGGACTTAGTGTCTTCGGCTAGTCGTGGGTGCCTTGGTTGTACCTCTACCTACCTCTTCGGGGATATGGGCGTGAAGATACTTTTTTTTATTTATTACTAATTTCGCACTCTCGCTATAAGATTATCGCTTCCGTAACAACATTTGATTCCTAAAACCATGTTGTAATGCAAGTGAGTCACTAAAATTTACGAGCTTTGAATGGCAATTGTTTAAATCAGCCCTATCCTACTCGACACATGTCTAAGTTTTGAAAAATGTATGACGTCACATTAGGGGGACAGGGTTCTAAAATGTGACAACCTGTGACAAGGAGGGGGGAGGGGTCGAAAAGTTCTAAAATTCGCGTGACGTAATTTATGGATGCCCCCTTATATACCTAGAGGATAATACGGAACCCTCAGTGCGCGAGTCACTCCCGAGCTTGGCCAGATTTTTAATTATTCTCGTTTATTTTAGTTTCATATTAAATTTCATTATTCATAAAAATAATTAAAAGGATATCAGGATCAGAGTAACGTATAAATAATTACAAAAGTGTTTCCTTTTAAAAGTTCTTTCGACGGTAATATTATTATAGCTGTTGTGTAAAGTTGATTTACTATAAACATTCTTACGTTTGTTATATTAATAAACCTTTAAAATTGTTTTGTAATAAAATATGAAGCTTGTAGTAAATATAAAGAAGTGTTGTTATTTAAATATTAAAATACTAGCGGTCCAATACGTGCTTCGCTACGTATAAATTGAAATATTAAAAATATATTGGAACTTCAAATTAATTTATTCGAAAATGAAAATACTATATGTATAAAAATCAATTTAGCCGACAATTTGATTTAATCGTATCACGTCCAAAAAGAAATGACCAAATGACTGACATAACACGACAAAAAAAAAGAAAAAAAAACCAACTGAAAAAAGTTTTAATATGACTGAAAATTACCCATTAACAAAATGATTCGCCATTAATTGAATTCATTTTTTACAAAAATGCGTGCACCAATTTTATGCAAACTTCGCATAAACCATCTACTAAATATTCTGAACAAAACCTAAACATTTGGTTTGGATAAGGGAGCCTGTTCTTGAGTTATAAAATTACAATAAAAAGTGGCATTAATTTATATATATAGATTTTAAAAAATTCAATAAATAATTATTTGCCTCTGTCGTCTAGCGGTCCGGCGTCGGACTTGACTTCTTGAGGTTTCGGGTTCGAACTCCGCGTCGGGCAACAAGAAAAAAAATAGAAACTGTGTATTTTTAATTTTCTATTAAAAATGACGTTGCCCGGGATTGGATATGTGCCCGGTTAGCGATAGGCTTACCACCTATCACATAGTGCGACTTAGTGTCTTCGGCTAGTCGTGGCTGCCCTGGTTGTTCCTCTGTCTACCTCTTCGAAGATATGTAATTTTTTCTTCACTATAAATATTTAATTTCTATAAATATTAGTTAAATGTTTGCACACCACAAAGTGGTTGAATATGTTGGTATGCTTAAATATGTTTGTAACATTTTCTTAATTTCTTAACTTATTTAGTGTACTTTTTGTAGTACCGATACCGCAAAGTCACATGACGTTATAAGTAAGATGTAAAGTGTGTTCAATGAGGCTTCTAGCGTTAGAAGCTGTGTATATGAGATCCCATAACTTGTGGACAGTGCCAGCCGTACGGTCTCTTCTTTCCAAAATTTCACATGGACATGGTTTTGTTGGGACAGTTTACTCTTACGTGAGAAACGTCGAATATTGATCCTTTACTTGAGTTTTATTGAGCAGATTCTGCGGGGGTTTCGCACAGGTAGCGAACTCATTTGTTGTTCCACACCAACGATTTCTAGGATCCAAATTAAAAACCCTCTAACTTTATCCCATCGTCATAAATGTTAATGTTCCCGGGTGAACTGAGGATATTAATATATAAGGTTTTTCAAGAGTCAAGACACGAATCCTGTATGTACTCCGTTGCTAGCTGGCCACATTCTTTCATACAAATTGCTGAGTTTCGGAGACTCCATATAATATAATAACCTGAACCAATAATATTTAGTTTAGTACCAGCCGCGGTCCCGCCGAGACCGTGACACGACCGTGGCGCGACGGTCGCTGGTGTGCGTGCGCGGCGTCTTCCTTATTTGTAATAGAATGGGAGCTCGCAACTCGCACGGGGCCTGCACAATAATGTCCGGAGCGTGGCCAGTAAGTCGTCGACTTCCGCGAGCACCGCTACCATCAGTTGGGGGGTGGCACGCGCGCATCGATGGTCAGGTTAATGTTGATGGACAAACATCGCGGTGAGTCCAATTCTAATAATTGAAGTACTTGCTGTAGTATATTTGACGTTATTCCCGTCACGTTTGGATTCGCTTATCATACGTACCTACGCGTATGCTTGTTGACACAACGTAATGGCATTAACTATATTTTAATATTCCTCATGAGGTCGCGGAAGTGTTCACTAATTACTTGGAGTCCTGCCGGCCGACGTCTAGTCAATTCGCTGACTAACGTTTCAATAAATGTCGGATTTTACGTCACTAAATTAAGTAAATTGGTTTACACGTAAATAAATTAACTTCAAAATGTCGACGTTTTCTGGTCTAGTGGCATTCATGTCAGCTTGCTACAGTGTTGTCTATATTGGGATTCCTTATTAACAATGATTTGACAGCTGACGCATGAGTCTCTAGTAATACATACTTATAATATAGCCAACGACAGGTATTTATTCAGCAGCCAAACCGGAAGTACAACTGCCATTTCTAAATTGTCATTCCGCGGCTAGTGACAACGCGTTGCTGATGCTGCAGTGTAAAAGAAGAATTAGCAAAAAATTGGTCCATCGGTTCAAGCGTAGAGCGATGACGGCGCGAATAGGGACTCATTTCCTTATTACATAAATAATAATAATAATAAAATATATGGTGTACCTACTTTAGCCTTACTTAGCTTATGCGCCTCTAGTCTTAGGCAATTGTAGAGAACACAAACTGACGCATTACAACCCCTCTTAGACGGTAGACGGTTCAAACGTCAGGTATGAGACCTTCAAATTTAATCAAAGATAGGTATAAAATAGTTTAGGTTCCAGTGCAGTAAAGTGAAAGTACAGGATAAAGATAAAACCTAAAACGTGTATTTAAAAAAAAAATTATAATTAAAAATTATAAACAATTGCAACAGTTAAAATATTGACGATTTTACTTTCTGGAGATGAAAATGAATAAATTTCGTTATTGGAAATTGCGGTATATTGACTCTCTTTGTATAAAAAAACATAGATTTTATTTATATGTTTTGTGAAAAAAAAAGGAAGTAGCAGGACCGACCGGCTTAAATTCGTCTATTTTAGCATAATATTATGAATACTCAGAAAACATTACCTCTGTTCAGAAATTCTGTAGATTCAGTTATAATTTGTATAGTTCAATAGAATCGTACACGAGCCACGTGTTGTAGTGTTAATCGATGATCAGTTAGTTATATGGTGGCAGGAAAGGGTAAGGACTGTTACAGCACAGCACAGTTGTGACTAACTGCACTATTGGAACGATGCAGTAGCCACAAGCACGACGGGTGATGGGCTTGTCACATCCTGACGCAAATGATCAGCAAGATAAAGCAATACCGACATTTATGTATTTTTACCCTAAGCATTCTACCAAGCACCATCAACCAGCATGTTTTAATTTACAAAATGTCCGTGATGGATATAACAAGGACAATTGTAGTCTGCCCACTATTACCGCATTTTCACGTTTAAGGAATTTTTGGGATGCCTAACTCCAGGCTCCGTATGGTGTAACTCTACTTACTAGATTTAACCCAGCGGGCGTAAGGTTGGGTGAAATTCACCCAGACTGTAAGAAATCGTTCGATATTTTTTATTGTGAATGGCGGGCAGTTTGGCGCAACATTCATATAAAAAAATAATAGATTTAAGTTTGCTATGTTTTTTATTCACCTAAATCAGTGGTTCCCAAAGTTGTTTAGGCTACCACCCATCTAAAAAAAGTTCCCAATCTCGAATCCCACCTGTAGGACATTAAATTTTACCAATATTAATAAAGAACTAAGGTTGAACACATTTTTTTTATAATTTTAATAATTTATTTGTTTAATTAAGTCTTAATTAAATAACAACATTAAAATTAGGTGTGTTATCGGTAGGGTGGTGTGTTATACTACAGGGCAAGGCAGGGCCCACTCAATATTCTTTTGCGACCCACCAGTGGGTCGCGACCCATAGTTTGGGAAACCCTGACCTAAATCATAAGACACTAATTGCCTTAAATCTGAATGCCATAAGTTACTTTCAAATTCAACGGGTTATACCTTTTCACTATGTGTCTGTCAAGTGTATTTTGTCACTTATGCCAAACTTCATACAAAATTCGTGTTTGCTATATATCTGTGGAAGATCCGCCGCCTCTTATTACGTAGTATTTATACACTCTTTACTGGCGGGGTGTTTAGACGTTAAAATTATTATTTCGCATTTCGAAGTAGCTGATCAAGATAGTTGATGTGATGAATCCGGTAGTGACTTCGAAATTGATAATTTTGGCCTAAAAACCTCCGAAAGTGAATCTAGTCCAGGAGGAATCGGCGCATGAGTATCGAAAATTATTCCACCTCAATTTTTTTGCGATCCTCCTCAAATTGCCCTACTAATGATATAATTTCAAGTAGCTATGGCGCAACCCGGTGCCATGTTGTTCATAACGAAATTGTTTTAACAATTGCTAGAAATAGTTATTTTTCAACCCGATTTTTTTTATTATATATATAAAAATGAGCCTTATCTGTAACTTATGATAATGTGTGGATACTGGATAGTGGAGCTTCAATGCACATGACATACAAGCGAGAATATTTGTGTGAATTTAATGAATATCATGCAGATGATAAAAATAGAACTGTCAAATTAGGATACAAGCATGATTTTGAGGTTTGTGGAGAAGGTTCAATATTAATTTAGAGAAAAATCAATGGACAGTGGGAGGAGAGCATATTTGTTGAATGTTATTTATGTGCCCGAATTGAGAAGAAATTTATTTTCTGAAGGAGCAGCAACCAGAAGAGGTTATATGATTATTAAAAACAATGAAAGGGCTCAAATTGTGAAAAACAATGTTGTGGTAATGCAGGCACATCTCAAAGAAAATAATCTTTATGAATCAGAGATTAAAACAGTGCTGCGAAAAAGCTGTAATATAGTTCAATCAGATACTAAATTGTGGCATGATCGTTTGGAACACATCAATGTCAAAGAAATTCAAAACATGAGCAAAATTGGTGCAATTCCATTAGCGGTGACAGGTAATGACAAATTCTTTGTGAAGCATGTCAGTATGGCAAGCAATCAAGACTACCATTTCGTAAGTCAAGAAGGGGGCCTACTAAGCCCGGTGACATAGTCTACAGTGACGTTTGTGAACCTATCGAAGAACATCGGTGTCTGGAAAACGCTACTTTCTCCTTTTTAAAGATGGAGCTACAAGTTTTCGCCATGTTTATTTTCTAAGATACAAGAGTGAAGTACTAGATTATTTTAAGAAATATCATGCTATAGTGAACAATCAGTTTGAACATAATGTACACATCCTGCATACAGACAATGGCCGGGAATATATAAATAATGATTTCAAGGATTTCTTAGAAAGTAAAGGGATCAGTCATTAGTGTACTGCCCCCTATACTCCCCAGCAAAATGGAAGGGCTGAAAGGGAATTACGCACAATAATGGAAAGAGCAAGGACTATGCTCTATGCAAATGAAACACCCTTTAAATTATAGGCTGAAGCAGTTAGCTGTGCTGTATATTTACTGAATAGAGCTCCTATTCAATAGAGCTCCTATATCAAGTCAGACTGGTGATGTTTCACCCTATAAGTTATGGTTTAACCAAAGACCAAGCTTAAAACGTATTAGAATATTTCGTTCAGTGGGGTATGAGCATATCCCTAAAGAAAAAAGAAAGAAATTAGATAAGAGAAGTTCAAAAATGATACTTGTGGGATATGGGCATGAAAACGATCGTATGTATGACCAAGACAGGAATAGTTGTGTCAAGGGATGTGAAATTTGATGAAAATAGCAGTGTTACAGAATAAAGACAAAATTATGTTGAAATTGAAATAAATAAAATGAATATAGAAGAACAACCTTCATCAAGTCAAGATCATTAGAATAACCGGATAATCCAGACACTTCATCTGATGAAAGCATGAAAAGTACAGAGGATCCGGATGTTTCATATCGTCCTCCAAGACATGTTGTGTTGGAAGAGCGCAGCAATGGGACCATACTACCTCGAAGAAATAGAAACATAGAATTGAATCTAATAGAAGTAGATATTCCAAATACCTATGAAGAGGCAGTGACAGGTAACAATAGTCAGAATTGGAAGAAAGCCATTGAAGAGGAGTTGAGATCTCATGAAAGCAATAGCAGTTGGACTTTAACACAGAGAACAGACAAGAAGCCAATCACATGTAAATGGGTATTTTGTATTAAGAAAAATAAAGAAGGAGGAATAGAACGGTACAATGCTCGTCTCTGTGCCCATGGTTTTACCCAAGTAAAAGGTTTCGATTACAAAGAAACATTCTCACCGACAACCAGGTATGATTCTATAAGGATATTGTTGAGTGTTGCAGCGAGCAAAGGTTTGGAAATAGAACGGTTTGATGATAAGACTGCTTTCCTATATGGGGAGCTCTTGGAAGAAATCTATATGGAGCCGCCAGAGGTTATTGAAAATGATGCATCTCAAGTATGTAAGTTAAATAAATCATTATACGGCCTCAAACAAGCTTCTCGCTGTTGGAATAAGAATTTTACCTCAATCCTAACTACCTATGGGTTTAAACAATGTTCTTCTGACAATTGTGTTTTTATAGGATACTTTAATAGTATTAAAGTATTATTAAAATTATATGTTGATGATGGAATTACATTTTAATTCTTTTGTTGGCATGGAAATAAATAAAACTAAGCATTGTATAACTATAAACCAAAAACATTATATTGAGAACTTGTTAAATAAGTTTAATATGTATGATACTAAAAGTTGTAGTACACCAGTAGATGTAAATGTAAAGTAGATGCAACTGTGTAAAAATGAAAAAGAAACTGTTGTAAACTTTCCATATAGAGAAGCAGTGGGAGCTTTATTATTTTTATCAACTGTATCTAGGCCTGATATAGCTTATGCAGTGAACCTAGTAAGCGGATATGTGAGCAATCCAAAAACTATTCATGTAAATGCTGTTAAGCGCATAATTAGTTACTTAATTTGTACTAGGGATAAGTCAATTATTTATGATTGTAACTCTGAGTTAGTTGGATATTCAGACTCTGACTTTGCAGGCGATTTAGATTCAAGAAAATCTAATACTGGATATATATTTTTATTGAATGGTGGACCGGTCACCTGGGCTAGTCGGAAGCAAAACACAACAGCAACATGCAGCAAAGGAGATATTGTGGCTTAAACAGTTCTTATTGGATATAGGTGAACCACAAAACTATGTGATATTATACATTGATAATCAAAGTGCAATTAAATTAATACATAACCCAGTATTTCATAAGAGAAGTAAAGTAAGCACATTGATGTACGGTACAATTTTATCGGGGAAAAGGTTGATGAGAAAATAATTATTATCAAATATGTTGAAAGTTTATGTCAATTAGCTGATTTCCTTACAAAAGCTTTACCGCCATGTAAGTTCAATATCATAAGAGACAGTGTTATTAAAATGTAAATTGGTTAATCCTACAGTGTACATTTATATTTTAATATAGCACATTATAAATTTAAGTGGGAGTATTGGAAATAAATTTAAAAGGTGTTTTCGTAAACGCTCTTTTCGTTTAATTAAGTTAGTTTGCGCATTACCACATGTGGCGCTGTGATCGCCTACGCCTGTAATATTTTTGACAGTTGTATTTTTCTTTTATCAGTTGTATTGTCTGGAGCTTAAATAAAAGTAATTCAATAGAAATCTTACTCAGTTTTATTAAGTTAAATACATAATCTAACAGTATGTATAAAAATCATTGCCAGTTTTCGTTGTAATTTTAAAACTCAGGAACTGTAAACGATCCGAAACACTGACGGCTTGTTTTACATAGGGAAAAGGTGTCCAAAATGATCCCCCTAAGGGAGAATGATAACAGTGTCCAAAGTATTAGAGTTATATTAAATTTTGTTATAAAAAGTTATAAAAAATTTAATATAGGATCATTTTGTACACCGGGATGGGTAAAATGATCCCTGGGGTAGGGTTGAAATGATCCCGAGGTCATTTCGCCCCCCAGAGTAAAAAAAAATAAATACTTTCAATTACTTTTATTAGTTTTTTAGACATAAAATCAACATTGTGGCCAAGTGCCACCTATTTATCTATAACAAACGCCTATAATTTGGCAGATGTTTTGAGATCAATATCAAACAAAGTAAATCTAATGACAAATTTGAGTCTACAAAAGATCTCTTGGTGGTGTAATAGGTCTCTTGGGGGTTTGTAGGATTTGTGGGCAGTATTAAGTCTTCTTGAATCTGATTAGATTCACGCGGGGATAATGTTGGTATTATATCCAAATTTATAATTTGTATGGAAGGTATCTGGCAATCATAGGGAAGTAATGTATCTGTCGTATTGATATGATTATTTATTTCCGATGTAGGTACTTTAAGAGTAGGAATAACAATTGGTTGAACAAGATGGGTTGCATTATCCGAAATAGGTTGTGGCGTAATCGAGTTTTCAACCAGAACATCCAATTCAATATCAGTAGTTTCTTCAGCCTCATAGTCCATCACTGAAAACATACTGATTCAAATGGTAAATTCCACATTTAGAAAATGCATTAATTGCGTTTAATGGCACTGCTGTTCTTAAGTAAGCTCCTGAAAAAATTGTTGTTATTTATGTTATTAATTTATGGAACACTTGCGGAAATACATAAGGGGTAAAATTATTCCCTGGGATCATTTTGTACTTACTAAAGGGGATCATTTGACCCTAAAAGCAAAATTTTAAAAACTTGTAGAAAAATAACCTAAAATTACTACCCTTGCGAAATCAAATCATTCTTAAACTAAAGTTAATTGTCAGTAAAAATCGAAAGTTATACATTTATCTTCCAACATGCAACACAATTTCAACAATACAACATTAATTTGTCATGTACCTTAGATTCAGCACACCAAATCTCTTTTTTTTTTTACATAAATCGCCGCAAGATGTCCACACCGTCATGAAATTTCACTGAAGTGCCGTGCACGATGTGGGGAACATGTTAGCATATTAATTTAATGAATGTCACTAGTAGTTTACTCAAATCGATGGGGAATTATTTTACCTAGAGGGATCATTTTGGACACCTTTCCCCTAATATGTTTTAAAATATAAATACAGAGCAATAATTACGAGGGGCCTTCAATAATTACTTAGCCTCATTGCCCCATGGCGTTGTTGTTACAAAAGAGTTTTACTATCGTGCAGTAAATACTTTTTGAAGTCTATTAAGTAGTTTTCAGTCTTTTCCCTTCATTTGTTTTGTTTTGACAGCCTTTGGAAGCGAGCGTGTCGGTTGGTTTTGCAAAAATAGAAAAAGAACAATGTCGTTCGGTGATTAGATTCTTGTTTTTGGAAGGGAAAACGCGCAGCGAAATCAAAGAGCGCTTGGATGCTGTGTACGGTGACTCTTCTCCTTCGATGGCGACCGTCAAAAATTGGTTCAACGATTTTGCTCGTGGCCGCACGTCGATTTTTGATAAGCCACGCCCAGGTGCACCGAAAACGGCTACTACAGAAGAAAACGTAAAAAAAATCCACGATCTCGTGTTGGCAGACCGGCGACTGAAGATTCACGAGATAGTTGAGACTGTAGGCATCGCAGATGGGACAGTGCATCATATTCTGCACGAAGAATTGGGTATGAAAAAGTTGTGGGCGTGATGGGTGCCGCGTTTGCTCACACCAGACAACAAGGGCAACCGTGAGACCACATCGGCGACATGTTTGGCGCTGTTTCAACGCAACCCGGCGGAGTTTTTGCGTCGTTTTGTGACCATCGATGAAACATGGGTTCGAAACAGTGGACTTCACCCGGCGAACGTGCTCCAAAGAAGGCAAAGACTGTTCAATCGGCAGGAAAGGTGATGGTCAGTGTTTTTTGGGTCTTTGTGATTTACATCGATTACCTCCAGAAGGGTAAAACAATCACGGGGATCTACTATTCTGACTTATTGGGCAGATTCGACGCCGAATTGAAAAGAAACGGCCCCATTTGGCAAAAAAAATGCTGTTCCACC
>NJDC01003708.1:78377-113910 GCA_002245475.1 Calephelis virginiensis
CAAAACCACCGAACAAGACGGCATTTAAAAAAATATTGGATGTGATTTTGTCGCAGCATGACTTAGGTAGGTACGACTGAGGCCCGTCAAGGGACGCGAATCAGGAATGGGTTATGGGAATTGCGATACTTCAGATTTGGTGATGCACCATGCCCCCGCATGTATTTAAAAAAAAACTGTTATTTTGATATTACAAACAGACAGATATCGACACTTCAATTTTATTTATTTGTATGAAAAACTTACTACTACTACTTAGTTAGTTACTACTGCTTAGTTATAACAAAATTGTTATTAAACTTATGCACGAACCTTTGCATTTTGCATGTGCTTTTTAGATGATCCATGATTCTTCAAATCTCCGTAATGATTCCTTAATATTGAACCACACAATTTGCACTTAGCTACTGGACCAGCAGTGCTTTCCACAACTTGCAAGTCCTTTAAACCTGGATCACGTAACCAAGAATCCCGAAACTTCTGAGTGTATTGTGGTTTAAGCATAATAATTAGATTTTTTCCTAACGCTCCGAATTATCCGATATCAAAGTTTCAAACTGAACTGAACTGCCGCGGCATTGTTAATGTCAATAAACATAGACAAACCTTTAGAAAAAAATAATCTAACACATGACAAATAATTTACGGGGAATCCCCGAAACCTACTATCATAGTTATATGGTGTTGCCACCATAACTAAAAAAAATGCACTTGTTTTAAACGTTGTTTCATAACTAAAGTATTTATATAAATTATTTTAGTGGTAATATCGTACTTTACCACTAGCTGAAGCATTCTAAACCACTAAAAAAATCCACTAGCCACTAAAAGCCAAATTTCACCACTAAACTGGGAGTTCAAACCACCAGTTTTAGTGGAAATTCCACTAAGTTGGCAACGCTGGCTGGCTAATGTTTTTTGCTTCATAAATTTCAATTTCCCAAGAAAAGCCGAAATTATCCCCTTTGTTTTTATTAAATTAAGGTTGAACTTTGTAATTGGAAGTTGATATCAATAAGTTATTTATACAAATCTTACGTATTAAAATAGTGATACGCGAACTATCACACAAGTAGTGTAGTAATTTTTACATGGCACCTAGCAAACGACTAGCGACCAAACCCGGGCTATAAAGTTCACACAGCAAAAGTTTAATATAGAAACTTATTCTGATATTTTGGAAATCTTTCTGATTTCATGTTCAAAGATCTCGAATATTTTTAGTTAAAAGTTGTATAAATTTTGAAAAAAATCAACCAAAACAGAAAAAAATTGTATTTTTATAGCATTATCTATTTTTTTTTTTGCATTATATATTTATATTTAATTTAAAAAAATCTTTTATAAGCCAAAAGTTTCGTAAATACAGATAAGATCAGAAATAAAAATGTTAGTTTCAAATGTTGTTTATGTAAGCATATAAAAATTAATCCCTATTTCACGTGATCATCGCATCACGCCTTAAGGGATGGACCAATGTTGCTAAATCTGTTTTTTTGTTGTGTTGGTAACTGTCATGAGAAGGTTCTTATGAAAAGAATAACCGGGAAAATAGCAAGGAAAATGGGGAAAAATAATGCTTTAATCCATACAAACTATTAGTAGCTGTCAGGGTCTAGCGATACAAAGTTCGTCGGGCTGGTTAGTTCTGTATATTTTTGAAATAGTAAGACAATAAAGTCTACTCAACAAAACCCCTTTGATGTTTACGGGTGATATATGCATAGTTATTTTTAAAATTTATTTGCAATTTTATACTTAATAATAAATATTTTTGTTACATTTTAATTTGTGATTTATTGAATTTTTTATTTTAAATAGGTTGTTTCTGAGTTATGAACAAAAGCCGAAATAGGTAACATTTTTTGCTACCACTAAATGATTATTGAATATTTTAGTGCTTCTGCGGATTACTTTTTTGCAAAAAAAGTAGGTAGCTTTTGTTTGAATTTGGATTTAATTCATATAGATAAAAACATGCAAAATTTCATAGAAATTGGTACATCAGTTTAGCTATGAAAAAGTAATTGGCAGACTTTCGCAATTATGATACTAATAGAATGATTACCATTTTATAGTGAACAGATTTTTTTTCAAAAATGTTTACTTGCTCAGGTAGGTACCATAGTTTAGACTAGGTGTAAAACAAAAGACATTCCTAATATTTTCAATTTTTGCTATTAGAAAAACATTTAATTAGAGCATTGGTGATTTTACATTAAAGAAATCGTAAAGCTATTTGAATTCAAAATTACAAACTTTATAACAATGCTAACTGTTATAAGATTCAAGATAGATACCTATTACATGTTGATGAGTCTATTTTGATGTTCGAATTTCTGTTTAAATGAGATTAAAAAAAATATGAATTTGTTCTTGTGTCCTTGTGTAAGTCCTGATACAATTCTTTTGAGATGTCCTATAAACCCACGATATCGCCCGACCATTGCAGGAGCTCCGTCTGTTGCTACTGAAATAATGTTTGCACTGAAATAATGTTTCTAAATGGAATCAATTTTTCGGTAAAAAAATTACTAAGAACATTAAACATTGATTCGTCTTTAGTGTCAGTCTCCAAAGTTCAATAAGCACAAATAGCATTTCTTCCGCTATAATAAATCGGACATACGCCAATAATAATGCTTCATTACCGGGTAACGTTGCCTTAACCAGTTGTATAGAAAAAAAAATGAGCTTCTTGCAGATGATTGCTCAAAAATCTTTCGATATCAGTGCTCATTTCATCAATGCGTCTTTGAACTTGTTACTTAAAGGAATTCTTTTTAGTACGTCAAATGGAGATTTGTGCAAAACAGTTTTTAAAACCTCTTCAACAGCGAGTAAAATTAATTGTTCTCCGATAGTGTGCGGTTTTCCAGATTTTGCTATAAGTAATGAGATATTGTAAGATGTCCGCAACCCATCATCGTTACTTTGAGATGTTGAAGCGAACATACTGTTCATGGTGGGTCTCTTTTTATATTTTTCCTTCAATGTTTGAAAATATTTGAAATGATTACCTATTTTATCAGTATGGCACCATTTTCGATGATCTTCGAGCTTTGATGGTTTCATAGTAATTGCTCAAAACTTTGTTGCATAATAGGCACATGGGCAATTGTTTGTTTGCCACTGATGGAACGAAACCATATTTCAAATAATCGGCACGATATTGTCGACATTTTTTCTTTGCTGTAGCCATGTTTCGTGTCAGTTACCTTACCTGTAAAAAAATGTTTTAGTACCTTAGGTTTTTTTCTGAATATTGAGGGCCATTCAATAAATGTTTAGTCTAAGAAAAAATAAAGAAAATTTTGAGAAAGTAAAGATTTAATTTTTAACATAGTCTCCCTTCAATTCAATACACTTGGACCAGCGATGCTCCAACTTTTTTAACCCGTCAAAAAAAATACGATTTCCCGAGGTCTTCAAAATAGGCCTCTGTGGCGGCGATGACCTCATCATTCGACCCAAATATTTTGCTGGCGAGTGACTTTTTCAGATTTAGGAACAAGAAAAAGTCGCATGGAGCCAAGTCTGGAGAATACGGTGGATGGGGCAGCGATTCGTAGCGCAATTCGATCAATTTGGCCATGACAACGGCGGAGGTGTGAGCCGGTGTTGTTGTCTGGTGTGAGCAAACGCGGCACCCATCGCGCCGACAACTTTTTCATACCCAATTCTTCGTGCAAAATATGATGCACTGTCCCATCTGCGATGCCTACAGTCTCAGCTATCTCTTGAATCTTCAGTCGCCGGTCTGCCAACACGAGATCGTGGATTTTTTTACGTTTTCTTCTGTAGTAGCCGTTTTCGGTGCACCTGGGCGTGGCTCATCAAATACCGACGTGCGGCCAGGAGCAAACTCGTTGTACCAATTTTTGACGGTCGCCATCAAAGGAGAAGAGTCACCGTACACAGCATCCAAGCGCTCTTTGATTTCGCTGCGCGTTTTCCCTTCCAAAAACAAGAATCTAATCACCGAACGATATTGTTCTTTTTCCATTTTTGCAAAATCGACTGACACGCTCGCTTCCAAACGGCTATCAAAACAAAACAAATGAAGGGAAAAGACTGAAAACTACTTGATAGACTTCATAAAGTATTTACTGCACGATAGTAAAACTCTTTTGTAACAACAACGCCATGGGGCGATGAGGCTAAGTAATTATTGAAGGCCCCTCGTAGGTATCACATCGCAGCCTTTGTCAGCACGTGGAAATAGAATTACGGCTTGTAAATGAGCCAACTAATAAACCGCTAAGACAAATACAGATGTTTTCACAAAACGGTATCAATTTTAATTTACCACTCATTTTTTATAGTACAAATAAAAATTGGTGTACTCAGTATCGAATACTGATCATATTTGTGTAGGAAATAATAAAATTCGAAATCTCAAAATTGTCCATAAAAACGATAACTAACATTTCATCAAATCAATGAGTTTACGCGCCCCGTGTATTTGCGTATCTTTTGTTTGCGCCTTCATTGTTAAAACACGACAAACAGGCATCGAAGCTTTAGCCCCGCCCTTTTTCCGTCGCCCGCGCACCGCTCGCTCTTTCTGAAAATGCATAATTTGAAAAAATAGTTACTTCAAAATGATTGTGAACTTACCGTAAAACATGGCAACTTTGCCCTCGACGGTTGACTTTGCCCAGTTGTGTATTTCTTAAAAAACCTAAAAAATACCAAATTTATCCATTTTAAGCACATTTTGTGTATAGTACAAAATTCATTATATTTCTGGCAACACTATGGGACGTGCTGTTACAGATGTTACTTTAGTTACCTGTCAGACGATGTTGAAATTAGGGTGTTTTTTTGCGGGCAAAAACTGTTAAAACAACTTTTTCGAGAAGTGTTACTTGGAGTTATCGCAGGAAAGTAATTTTTATACATTTGTTATTACATTAGAAATGAATGATATAGACTGGTTTTCTTCGCTAAACGCACCCTAAAATCGTAAAACATAGCGGTGGGCAGAGTCACAAGGATATTTTTTAAACATCGTTGACAACATTGCCCAATGTTACTTTTTCGTTAGGGTTATCATCCGAGGTACATTTTTTAACCGAGTTCGGATTTGATTTACTTTATTTAATCAAGTCGATAAATACAAAGTTATGCCTTTTTTTCATAATTCCGACCGAGTTTTTAAAGTTTTTGTTGATGGGTTTTAGTTTCTTTAAAGCAATAGATACATATCAAAATCAAACCTTTGCATACTTAAAATAAAGATAAGTCTTCTCAATTTTAACTATGCAATATAATTTTTCAGTAAAACTCATTACAAAATTAAGTTTCATTAATTGTTATTTTCGTATAAAAACAGAGACAAAATAGGTACATACTTTTTAATTTTTTTTTTTGTTTTTTTTTGTTAGTGTTTGAAACCCTTAGGTACAAATAAAGCACATTAAGTAAAAAATATGTTATATTATTTCTATTTTTAATATATCATTATTATGTATTACATTCCACACTTTAATTTTACTCAATACATAAGTACCTACTAAAATTATTTAATCATATTGATATTAATATTATAAATGCGACAGTTTGTATGTTTGTTTGTTACTCAACCGCTGGACCAATTTTCATGAAATTTGGCACGCACATAGGGGGTAACTAGGAATAACACATAGAATAGTTTTTATCCTGTAAAAATGTTCCTGTAGGATTATTAACAACGCGGGCAACAGTTGGTAGTTAAATACATATTGTCATTGTTGACAACCCTTGAACATGCGAAATTTTCTACGAGAAATGTACTAGAGAGCTTTATGATAAAGAAAAATATATGATAAAGTTCATAGTAACGGAGTTCTGTAATGTGGGCAAAGTCACCAAATGTATGAGATTTTTTGCCCAACACCTATAATTGTTATTTCCACTAATAAATATGGTTTTGTATGCTATTTTTAGTTTTGTGTATCGAGAGATAGAGCATAAGGTATTATAAGACACCGAAAACATAGTTAATTTATCAGTATATTATCTGCTTTTGTTTATGTTTATTTGCCTTTAGTAGTATACATCTTAGGTCTTACATTCTATACTTGGTGCTTACTACTATAGCTATTATTGGCATGGAAATATAATACAGTAATACTCCGGACTTACATAACCCGGACTTAAATAAATATATATAAAGTTTGTTTACTCGGGACCAGAGTTTAAGGAAAACAATAATTTAGAAGAAAAATGTTTGATGAAGTGTAGGATACTAAACAAAATACATTGTTATGAATAAAATTACCTAAACCGCCATTATTTTGATGTCGACGGCTTCATATATTCTAACAACGTTGCCTGACGCGTTATTTTTTTCTTCTTTCCAGATAAAATTTCTTCCTTTACTCTCTGCGATGCTGTGACAACGAATCTTAAATCGGCTGAACCAGCCTTTACTAGCTTTAAACACTTCATTTTCAGCCGCCTTTGATCTCCTTTTAGTTTTTCAAAAATCTGCTTTGCTTGAAAGCGCACTGTATTTGGATCAACAGGATAATCTTTCACTCTTACTTGATTATCACACCATGCCTGCAGCAATGTTTCCATCTATACGATACTGTCTAAGGACAGTGTTTTTCTTTTCTCTTTAGGCTCAAATGAGCCGGAGCGAGAGAGCCGATGCGCACGGCAATCAAAATGAAAAACCGCGTATTTCCGAATAGCGTAAGTCGGGATATCACTGTATAATTATGTTAAGGTTAGTAGTTAGTAGTAGCATAGTTAGGTACTCAAAACAATGTAGGTAGGCTCTTATAAAACTATGCTTACATTTTTGCTCTTTACTATCAAAGCAGATATTTTTTCGTGGACCCCCCTTAACATTTAACATTTAACATTTTTAGTTCACAACTACTTAGACCGCCAGCAAGTCCCCCTTGGACCACTTTGAAATCACTGGTTTAAAGGATAAGAAAAAAGGAAAAATTGTCAGGAAACTAGGAAAAACAACATTTTAAGTTTTATCAAACAAACGGAAAGGTTGGAGCTAAGTTGCCGGGACAGCTAATGTTCAATAACAATGCACTTGGTGCTTTTGATTACCAAATTTCATAAAAATCCATTCTTAATAGCTCGTGAAGCTCAAAAACAGCACAATATAGTCTAAAGTCTATTTTTCCTTAGGAGTCCAATTTGTTAAACAAATACCACTTGAAAGAAAAACATCAAAGTTTCACATTAATGTCACACACTGAACTAAATGTTTTTAGTTTCACACATTCAAAACATAGTTACGGAATGTTTAACACTGAAAGCTGTTTCGAATTCATCAATTTAACACATAAAATTTGCAAAAAAACATTGGAAATTGAAATCTATTTGCACAGATAAGTAACACAATATGAACTTGACACATAGAACTTTAGATTGTGTATGAAATTGATAGACATGGGCAATGATGAATGCATTTGAATGATAATTGAATGATATTTTTGCAACGATAAACAGTTTTGAAGTCCTTTTGTAAACCATTTTAACACATTAAATTAAATTTAAATAAACTTCTTTCACCATTATAATCACACTAGTGCCATCTTTCTTGGTCTTGGTCTTTCGGTCAGTTTTTTTTACTTTTCTACACAATATGTGATGCTATCATAGTATTAAACACAAAAAACTTTTTGTAATATGTGTCATTTAGTTATCTAGGAAAATAACAACTACAATAACCAGCGCCAACTTGGTACACATCCAATCCTGGGCAACGCCATTTCCATTAGAAAACTCAAAACACGCACATTCCACTTTTTTCCTGGTGCCCGACTCGGGGATCAAACCAGGGACCTCAACAAGCTAAGTCCGGCGCCAAACTGCCAGACCACAATCGCAATCAGATTTAAAACGTGTTTTTCATTACCAGTTTTACTGAAAAAAAAAATATGATTCACCACTTTCATTATTTTCTTACCAAATGTACACTATCCATCATGTTTTGGCACACTTTCCCTTATATGATATTACTAGTATTAAAGACTTACAATTTAATAAATTTAAAAAATGTATTAAGATAAAGTTGTATGGTAAGGGTTATTATAAGATTTCAGAATATTTAGAAGACAGAAATGCTTGGGATTTATTGCTCCTTATGCCAATCTCTGCAAATTATTTGTGAATGTAATAAACTTTTGTAAATTAGATTTATAAGAAAAAAGACAAGCCCGCTGAGTTTCTATCGCCGGATCTTCTCAGTGAGTGGCCGCGTTCCGATCCGGTGGTAGTTTTTAGAATTATATAGACGCGTTACAAGAATCTTTATATAGATCTACGTAATAAAAGCTATTTTGAATTTGAATTTGAACTATGAATATAGCACTACTATCTACTAAATTACTATACAAGTATTGGCCAATAAATATCATTCATTCACGGTAGTGTGTCATTCTTGTTCATTCGGTCATTTGATAATTCGCAACCCTATTCATTGTCTACGGTTTCCTAATGTCACTGTTGTTTACCAAATTGGACTCCTAAGAAAAAATGGACCTTATAACTGTTCTTTGCCAAATTAAATAAATACATTGACTTATTAACCAAAATTTTATTCTCGCACGCTTACATATTGGTTAGAAAATAAAAAAACGCTGTTACATCGGCCGTTTGTAAGAGCGGCGAACCCGCGAATGATAATATTATGATATGTACCACCGTACCACGTATGTAACTCGTGGATGTGCATGCCAGACTCGAGACGCGTAGGGCGTAGGTGTGTATTAAGTTAAAATACTGTATAATGCATTATCGTGACTTTGTGCGGTTTCATGGTCCAATAAACAAAGAATATGAGTATCAGAATAAACAATATCTAAATTGCTAACGATTGCCTCTAAACTTGCATCTTTCCTAGTAGGTTTTAAGATATGGTGACAAAAATTATCAATTTTTAAAATAATTTTATTTTTTTGTTGATATTGGTAGATCGCAAAAGATCTTTTTCGCAAGCTTTCAAGAAGCAATTTTTATTCTCAGAATTTTTCATATTTTCTTAAAATGATTCTAATTTGTCAAGAAATATCTCTACATTTGAACGAGTTGTACGATATACGATACTATCAAATTATTGTTTCTTAACTCAACTGCACAGTATTCAAAGGAATACGGTATGTGCATTTTCTTAAGATTATGTTATTGAAGATGACTTACTAGTAGTCTACAGGTAATGTACACTTCGAAGCTTGAGCTTGAAGAAGCTCTGCAGTATCCATTAAGTTTAAAATTTGTTTCGACCTTTGCTTTAATATCGTAGTAAGACAGATTGTATCTATTTTACCTAGAGAGTGTGTGAGTTTCTAATAGCAGCTTGAAGGTAGTAAAGTTTTCTTAATGCACCAGCAATGTTATGATGCAGTAATTAACTTAAATTGATTATCGAAAAAAATTACAATTGTTACTTATATTTAATGATTTTTTGACTGTAATAATAAGGCATACCACATTTCAGGGTTCCGTAGCCAATAGCCATGAATATATTTTTCTCGTAAATTTGCTTTCAATTTAATTTGATTGTTTTACTATTAGAAAATGTTAAAAATCATTTATGGTAATCTATTTCGTTTTTAATTTATTAACAAATGACGTCATTTGATGTACACTTTTCCATTTTGAGTTGGGAACTGAGATACATAATACACCCTGGACATACCTGAAAAATCTCTAAGGTTGTTTATTTTTTCACAAGAAATGGCATTGGATTTAACAGTAGACCAAACAGAGTATTTGTTATGTAGAAGTTTGGTAAACAATTCATGTATTCTTTGCTCAACAAGTATGAAAATCCGGTTATTTGTCGTTTTTACAGAGTTTTTACGAGTAACTGGACTGCTTTTTAAAGACAAACATTCAAATTCAATTCCTAATTATGTAAAATTTGGAACTTTCGAATCAGACTGAGAGTTTAGACTAGTACTTGTATTTTCAAAAATATTACTTCGCCTTTTAAATTGATTGTACATTTTTATATTTCGGTAATCCCTTATTCTTCTTCCTCGTACTTGTATTGCTAGCTGCAGATGAAGCTACTCGCTTTGAAATTTCAAAGAGCGAGAATTGCTTTGTTCCCCGTTAAACTTTCGTAAGGAGTTATTTTCTAAGATTAGGTTTTCTATCTCCCGGTAAGCCCTTTTTAATTCTTTAGTGTTATTGTCACTCAGGGTAGACACATCAATATAGAACTTAGGGAACGTACCCATCCTACGTAACCTATTTCTTAAGATTTCTTAACCCCTACCACCTGTTGGGAACAGTTTATATAAAGACCTCTCTCTTCCCCTTCAAGTTTTCACGTAGTTGTGACAACTATTATTTTCAATCATTTCACAGACAGAAAGTGTAATAAAAGAAAATAATTTGAGTCAAATTTGTGTTTATTAATATCCCGTTTATCCCAGTGGTGGGCTAACCACGGCCCGCGGGCCGGATCAGGCCCTTGAGAGGTTTTAATCCGGCCCACCGAACGTTTTTTTAGAATAAAAATTAATGGTAGAAAAGTTAAGACTATTGAAATTTGAACACATAAGATACTGAAGCTATACTTCAAACATATACAATCCGTATTTCATATATTAAGGCTTAATCTATAATAATCGATCTCATTTTAATACAATTGTAAAAAAAAAAAAATCTTATGTCATCTTTGTACAAAGTTTTGTAATCGTTATATTTACAACTCTTTTTAGGTGTTTTTAATCAACCGGCCCGCCTCAAGATTAATTTTAATTTACTGGCCCGCGGTCAAAAAAGTTTGCCCACCCCTGGTCTATCCCATAAGACTGCTTCATGCTTATAATTACTAAAACCTATTAAAATACATATTTCTGCGGTAACTTATTTTAAAAAATGAATAATTCTTTTCTGTATAATGTTATTAATATCCATGTCACACGTCTTCAATTAAATTATTCCCAGCGTCAATCCACTCAGATACATTATTGATCACCGGAGCAGTAGTATCAGGAGTTTCTTCAGACTTGGTAATTTTCTTTTTATCGACGGTTTCAGCACCTAACCACTTTGTCCCATATCACACAAAACTTCTTGTAGTCTCCTGGAGAGAACCCGCGAAGGTCGCACGCGAGACAGAATGTCCATTGCACCACCATGCAAATTGTTTCGATGGATGTTCATTGCTTTTATTGAAGCAAAATAAAGGCCACAAACTGAACAGGTTCTTCCGTTTATATCGTCTTTTACAGATGGACGATAAGTATCGTAGGGAATTTCTCGTAACAAAAATCTGTCACCCCTCTCCCTCTCGTGACTGATCGTAGCATTTTAAAGACCTTCTACCCAGAGGTAGATCCATCCAATGGGGTCACTTGAACCAATAGATTAGATAAAAATGCATATTAAAACTTATGAAACATAGAGGCAAAAACATAACACAGTTTCTGAGACTCGTCATAGAAACAAAATTAAACTTAAAACTCTTATTACACAAAGTAACTTAATAAGTTTAGTTCATACAGATATAAACTGCAACGACACCAGAAGTGAATTTAATGAGAGCTCAGTCTTGGCAACTAGTGCACTGAACCCCACTCTTCTCCAAGAATTCTCCACTCCTTCTCTTCTTCGACGCATTCATAAACAAACCCACGTCCGTTAGATGGAGTTAAACCATATAAAATAAATGCTACTTGTATAAGATAGTCTAAATATATTTTCTTGTTCAATTAAAAAAAATAGTCAGCATTTGTGTACTCCTTCCACACATCAGTCAGGGTTGCTTATTAAGCCGATTCACAAATACTTGCACTATTCATGGCTTCATCCACAGTTTGTTATATGAAATCTTTACTGACATTACACGGCTCATTCGACACTGATTGCATTGTCTCAAAAGACCCCTACCCCGAATTGTTTATAAAATGGTGAATAACTAAAAATCATTTGGGTATGGTATATTTTTAAATTATGTTGAAATCAAAATATGGTTACTTGATGGCCGTATGATAATATTCGTCATTCTTAGACCAAAATTTAATAGTACAATGATACAATGTTATTTACTTTTGTTGTCAAATTTCCAACATTGCATTCTCACACCCAGATCAAAAGCTGGTCAGTAATTAAATTACCGTCAGTTTGGTTCCCTCGCCTCCTCGTTTCGACTAATGCTTGTCTGTTAAATATATCCCACAGCTTCTGCGTAATACTATATGTGGAGCACTAGACCGGTTGGCTCAACATTCAACTCTGCCCTATTTTGCTTAGACTGAAATTTTTGATAATTCACAAAAATGATCTCAGGGCATTGAAACAGTCTTGAATATGAAATCATTTATTTGGATAAGGATTAATAAGAAGGTATGGATAACATAGTCTGAATATGGGCATTATTTTTATTAAGTATTAATTAAAATGTATACTTACTATATCTATATATACTTCTTTGTAGATATTAGTACGTTATTTAATATTGTAGAACATCTCTTTGGCTTACTAATTACATTTTATACCAAATTTTTTTACATCTTGTGTTATATTAATCATTGAAGTTTTAGTAGGGATTCTTATTTTTTTCTAGTAATAAAATATAGTTCATGTTCATCAGGCATAATGTCGGCTTCTAATGGTGAAAGAATTTTTCGATACGGCCCAGTAGTTTCGGAGCCTATTCAATACAAACAAACAAACAAACAAACAAGCAATCAATCAATCTTTCCTCTTTATTATTAGTGCAGATTAAGGCCGTTGCAAACTTTTTAAAATTAGAAATACACAACAGTATTTTTAAAGTATTTAGATTTCAGTATTTTCATGTTTTTTTGTGAATACAAAACAATACTAAAATATTTAGAAAAGAAAATCTTGCAATTTTTTACTTAACGAAATTTTGGAAATAATATTTTTTCAGAGAGTTAAGTGTTTCATAACAGATATATTGCCTCAATCTCAGACACACGCTGTAACAACCCGTAACTATGATGGTGACAGTATAAGGCCGAGATCAGACGTCACACGGCATGAAGAGAAAATGTTTCTGATCCAATTGCAGCTAACTTTATTATGCTCCATTATCGCGCGTGCTTGGCAATTTCCACATTCGCAAATAAGGCTAAACATGAACAAATAATTTAAATCAAAACGAACTCAATACGAATTACGTCACAAAAATAAGGCTTTAAGTTAATTTTGGTTTAGAAAAATAATGCGTTTTGCATTTAGATAAAAATAAAT
Source organism: Calephelis virginiensis (assembly GCA_002245475.1). NCBI lineage: Eukaryota > Metazoa > Arthropoda > Insecta > Lepidoptera > Riodinidae > Calephelis > Calephelis virginiensis. The sequence goes on from NJDC01003708.1 coordinate 91,572, forward strand.
GTGGCCGGTGAGATAAGTGGTGAGGGGTCAGGGCTACTCTGCCGCAGCGGTGACGTGTGCTCTGGGGAATTCAACCTTAGCATTGGTTGTGATGGTCGCGGTGGAGCGGCGCCGGTTAAATATAGCTCTAGTGTCCCGCCGCCGACGGACATCGTCACTTGCTCCGTATTACACACGTGCACTTAGACATGATGGGGCCTCCATTCATTAAGCGGCGCATTTTAAGTAAGTTTTCGACATCTCACTAGCAGAAGCTGTGACTTCCCCCGTCCTCAAATCTTTAGCGATTAGGTGATAGATTTGTAAAGGCACGAGTGCTGCTCCCCGCTCGGCCGGCGCCGGCAACCACACAGGAAATGGTGTCTGTTCATGATTTCATGCGTTATAAAATTAGAGCATTTGTTTAAGTGATGATATTAACCGCTAGGATGGAGTTCGACGGGGGTTGGCGAATGGGCTATCGCAATTTTGATCTGTCACAGAAAAAACTGCAAGATTTTACTGGTGAGATTTAGCTGGACGTAACGTGTATCAAAGGGCAACCATTTTATATACCAACTACCAAATAGTCTATTTTACAGCATTTTGCTTCGTTTTATCAACAAACTAGCAGACGGGTTTTCTCCGCCAATGCCTCACCAACATACTTTTCACTTTTGCAGTTATATTACGTTTTTACATAAATACGTACATACATATCATCAAGTCAAGTCCCTTACGAGGTGGGCAGAGAGTATCGAGAGCCAAATCTCACGATTCTTGCAGACGTTTCAGACCTTACAATACTTACCTTCAACAATACCTTGCTGCAACGTGTCCGGGTAGGGGTCCGCCTTCTTGACGTCCAGCCTGCCTGCCGTCATAATGACAGTCTCATGTTCCGCTTCGGAGGGTAGGGTGGGTAGCCGACAGACTTGTACAATTGGAACAGCTCGACCATATGACTGCGACGCACTGTGGTATCTAGGCCGCGGCTACCCTCGGGAGTGTGGTATGCTTGTCTGCTATGTTTTCACTTAAAAATACGAACTATTCAGTGGTGTGATTTGACCCTACAAACATTTTGGTATGGTTTAAAATCTGAACCTAAGTCAACTTTCACCGACCTGATAATAAGATAAATCGCTAAAATACTCAAAAATAGTAAATTTTTTTACTAACATTTTTTATTAACCTTAATAACTAATGTTTGTGATCAATTGCGTTATAGTGATTGTAATATGTAGGTAGGAAGGTAGGTAAGTACTACATACACTACTTACGGTAGTGTAGGACCGCTGGCCAATACGCAGGACACATTTTTTATGTTACTGTCTATCGTTGTGCAACTCGCATTGTATCGTTAACTTGTTTTGGCTATTTCTTTTAAGTTAAGGCAAATAATTGATTTTCATTCGTTAATTTATAAGAGATATGTGCCCGGTCATCTTGAAGTTTTTCACCTGTTACATTGTGAGACTAAATTACCTTCGGCTAACCGTAAGTGGCTTGGTCGTACTTCTGACTATCTCTGTAGCAATATAGGTGTGAAGGTTCTAGGGAGGGAGGGACTTCCTAGGGAGGGAGGGACTTCCTAGGGAGGGAGGGACTTCCTAGGGAGGGAGGGAGCGAGTTTCACTTAAATCGTATGTGAATTGCACACACACCTTTTTTTTTAAGTTTAGGTGTTTATAATCCACTCATTTTCCCTACCCCTACAGTTGAATTTTCTCATTAAAATTTATATGAGACCCACCTTCGAAGTACGAAAGGTTACAGATGCTGAGTTCGCATTAAAATCAATGTGTAAAGTTTTTATTGGCGTTACCCAATACACGCTATAAAAAAGAATTATTAAAATCGGTCAGGTCAGGTAACCGAATCGCTAACATTATCATGAGTTACCAAGAACATGAAACAGCTTGTTTATTATCTACAACCGCGCTAGCTTTACTCGGCGAGAACAATGGCGCCCATAATCTCTGGAGTTTTATTGCTAACATACTTTGTCAACGATTGAAAATGACCAGTGAATGCCGGTTGCTGATCTGAAGTTGCCCTCTCTTATCTTACATTGGTTACTGAAATTAGCTGTAAGCCTACATAGGGTTGAAAGTGACCTCGTTTAGACTATATGAGGAAAAGTTTGATGAAGTCACTTCAGACACCTCTTATCGAAGCTGTTATTGTTTTTGTGTTTTCAATGAGGATCTGGGCCCTCAGTCTGGATCTGATCTGCCTCTACTGGATATAGACTGCAATCACAGAAATGTAACCTAATCAGGTGAAGGTGTATAATGTATATTATAGTTTAACAATTGCTGGCCGGCTCCGGGTACATGTTAACTGGGTCACACGCCAACTCGTTTCGCTCGTGCGACCACTCCGTCACGAATTGTATCCACAACTGCGAACGTAACGCTTTTACTGTCGTCAGGGGCAACCTTACTTTCTATAGAGGCTGCGTTTCGTTCCGAGTATGTGATCCCTTTTTATGAAAACTTAAAAGTCTGTTGTTAAAAGTTAAGTAAAAGTCAAACTCTAGTTGCACTTGTAATTGAGACTTTTTTTAAAAACACGATACAGTGTAGGTACATGATACATAGCTCCCATAGGGTTTCAGGTGCAAACAAATGCTTCATTTATTGGCGACACCCTATTCCCGACAGAAACGGTTATATTCAAATGATGTACTGAGTATGTGACTGTTTTCATTGACTTCGAAATTCCATTGTTCTATGTCTTTGTCCATTATGAAATTTGGAATATATACTAAATATGATATAACTGAAAACAACACTATATTTAATATAATATAAAACAGATGCAACTCAAACTCTTCGCGCCCGGTGACGTAAAAGTCGTTCGACGTACACAACAGCAGACATTTCGAAAAAAAAACAAACTCTTCGCAAAAATGGGAAATAGTTGTGCCGATCTAACAACAATAACCAATAATTTATATAAAACCATAAACAAATAATTCATTTCCGATACTTTTTTGACTAAATGTATACAAAATAAAAACACATTTTTTCTTTAAACTACATTAAAAAATGGGAAATCTTAAAAAATGGCAAATCTGGTGAAAAATATTAATTAAAAAATATTCACGTACATTAAAATATAAATGACTAAACCTTCTTTATCTTTCGAAGATCTCTTTTGGAGGTTAACAAAATGAACGGAGACTTGTCGTTTTGTGTTGTGAATAGGCAGCAGTTTTTTTATTCTGACAAATTTAGATCCAGCTCCGTAAGCTCTGGTCTTACATTTTTGTAGCAGGTGTTTATTTTCAAAATTTTCAAATCCAGCAAATAAAAAAATAGCTGTTATTGATTCTATGACTAAAACGAGCGATAACTAATTGCGTCTTACCTTAAACTGGATGCTTAGTTTGTACGCGGTGGGCAAATTCCATGTGTTCAGGGTCCAGGGATAACTTAGCGCATCTTGTTGTGCGATGGGATAGCTCGGGTGTCTAGCGTAATCCGTATATGTTTCAAAATGTTTACGTTCAATGTAAATGTTAGGTACTAACAATGGCCCATTGAACGACACACTATCCCAACTCCTCCGTGCAGCCCTACAACTTCTTAATATCGCTGGAGGCTCGGGGATCTGAGGTAGCTGACCTGGTAGCTGTTGACATCCTTGCTTGCACTCGATGGCCACGCGAACGAGTCTCTCTGTCTCCATACAGAAAACTGTTAGTAATATCCAAGTTAAAAATGTATTTTTTACTGTAGTAAGTAGTTGTACTTTATACTTATACGGCCTTACAAATAAAAATATTCTAACCTTTCTAAATACCACGATTATACTAGGAATAATTATACTTGGAATAAGTCTCGAATAGCTAAGGTACATTTTCTGACAATCAGACTCTGTGTAACTTTGTTACAACTATATTATATTTATGCAAAGCTGCACCCGGACGGCAACGTCACAAATCACAATTTTTGAAGATTTGTTAATTTGTCAATTTTTGTCTGTTTGACAGTGCAATATCATTAATTTGATCGCGTCTGTGGTCTAGCGGTCTGGCTTCGGACTTGACTTGTAAGTAGATAAATAATATTTGAAAAAGTAAACAAGACGTTTTTATATTTAGGTGAATGAACAGAAGAAAATCTTTTTATTATTTGAAATAAAAGAAATACGCGGGTGCGAGGTTTCTTTTGTTTACTAATAACAAAATTTTATTAACAAATATCAAGAACAGTAAACTTATTATTAAATAATTTATTATTGTAACCTGCTCTTTTGTATGATAAAATGTTTTTTTTCTTAATCATATTTTTTTTAATTTCAAAATTTATTAACAAAATCGGGGATTATGAGTTTTTAAAGGAAAGAATGTGTGCATTATGTATGTGTGTGTTTATGTAGTGTCTTTAGTGCAAATCAGAAATAAATAAAAGAAAACAGTGCTTCAATTAATTTTAATAAAGTCACCAAGGTGAAACTTAGTATAACTTAAAATCTATTGTTGTCTATTTTTTTTTTTTTAATATTTAACAAAAGTCATTATATATCTTTTAACATTTAATAACCAAATACTACGGAATTTTATTTTTTATGATAATGGTAGGCAAACAAGCAGACGGATTTTCTGATGGTAAGAAATTCACGCCGCCTAGAGACAACAGAGGTGGTAATGGTGCGTTGCCAAACTGAGGCCGGGATGTTAGGCCTCGAGCATAAGTAAGTTTACCTGCTACCTTACCCTGCGAACCGGAACACGTCCATTTTCGGTATTATAAAACATATGTGCCAATTTTCACTTGAAATTTATTTTTGTTTCTGCGTAAAAGAAACGAAACATGTTTAGGTAGGTATATCTCGGAGCGTTACCTACTAAAGCATGGAAATTGCCATGAATGTATTTATAATACATCTATATTATTTAATAAAGATAATTTCGCAAAATGTCTTTAATGCAACCTTATATCTTATATTGACTGGACCTACTGGACTATACTGTTTTCGTCATAACTCGTCTAGTTTGTACACTGGCGACATTTTTTTGACGAATTACGTGTTTTTTGTGTTATTCGTGTAAAACGCGTTACTGATGATACAACCAACTTCATCAAGTACAAAAACAAAAATGATCTTGTCACAGAAACATCTTTTACCAAAGTTGCATAATGGTAAAATGAGAATAATCTTAAATTAAATCTTACAAAAACAAAATTAATCCCTTCCCTTTGTATGCTTAAATCTTTCAAACTACGCAACGGATTTTGATGCGGTTTTTTTAAATAAAGTGTTTAAAGAGGAAGGTTTACATGTATATTTTATGCCCGTGCGAAGCCGGGGGGGGGGGGGCGCTAGTTTCCAAAAATTCTGTTATAGATAAAGTAGATTTTACTAACTTCCTAGGAAAGATTATATCTGCTTGTTTGCCCTCCAATGTCAATAAAAAAAGAAAATCGATATGGAAATCACCTACTGATTTACTTTATGATAAAATTGCTAGGTTTGTATATGTACTAAGAAGAATAAGAGAAGTGGCAGGCTTAAATGCATCTGTCTTAGCTTATCAAGGGTATACGGTTTATAAAAGAAGTGTTTATGGGTCACGGGCGATATGTAGTACCTATTACATTCATGAAAACCACTTTTCTATTTATCTTGTCTGTAAGTGTATTTGTAAAAAACAATAATCAATTGTTTCAAAAACATAATAAAGTATTTATTTATTTGACACTTTATTGTACACGTACACGAGAATTGACAGCGAGAAAATAAAATATAAATATTGTACGAGGGTGAATCCAAAAGTTCTAAGCCCGACCAAGAAAATGAAAGAAAAGTGGGTCTAAAGTTATTTTTATTTTTCGACATAGTTTCCATCTAGCTCAACACACTTCTTCCACCTGACCTGCAACTTGTTTATCCCCTCGAAAAAAAAAGATTCCGGAAGGTCGGCCAAATAGTCATTTACTGCGACTATCACCTCATCTTTGGTCGAAAATTTCGAGCCACCCAAGTGTATTTTTAAATTTGGAAATAAATGATAATCCAAGGGGACTAAATCTGGCGAATAAGGTGGGTGGGGCAGCAATTCGTAGCCACAATCATGGATTACAGACATTGTTTCAACCGAAGTGTAAACACGTGCATTGTCTTGATGAAACAAAACTTTCTTACGCAACATTCCCGGCCTTTTTTCTTTTATTTCTTCCCGGAGTCTTCGTAAAAGGTTACAATAATAACTAGAATTTATAGTTTGACCTTTCGGTAAACAATCTACAAAAATAATGCCCTTCGCATCCCAAAAAACAGAAGCCATGACTTTGTTAGTCGATAAAACGACCTTAGCCTTTTTCGGTGTAGGAGAGTTTGATCTTTTCCACTGTTTGGATTGTTGCTTTGATTCAGGAGTATGGAGGAGTATGGTGAACCCAACTTTCATCCATGGGAACAAATCTAGACAAAAAGTCCTCAGGATCAGTCTCAAAAAGTTCCAATCAGTCTCGCGAAAAAATGTGTAACGAACTCGTTTTTGTTTAGCTGAAAGCAACCTCGGGACCCAGCGAGCAGAAACCTTATGGCACCCGGCCATAACTAATGTTTGGTATCTCAGCTATCTTACCAATGGTCAAACGTCGGTCACCCAGTACAAGATCACAAATTTTATAGATGTTTTATTTCGTGGTAGAGGATGTAGGCCTTCCACTCCTAGGATCATCTTTAATGCTCTCACGACCGCGCTTAAACTCAGCTACCCACTTCTTGACACTGGAATACGATGGAGCAGACTCCCCCAAAGTGCTCACCATATCTTGATGGATGTCTTTTGGTGATAGGCCTTTTTTATTGAGGTACTTAATGATTGCACGGTGTTCAATTTTCTCCATTATTGAAAATTGCGTCAGATTGCTTCAAACAAACAATCACAGATAATTTTTATTGTGCAGTATCGGAATGAAACTGCGCACAATAAATCAATATGACACATACTAACAAATGACGGTAGATTTTAAAAAGATGTCATAGGTCCATGTAGGTTAGGCCACGAACTTTTGGATGCACCTTCGTACAAAAGGCGAGCTTATCTCTTACAAGAAATATCTTACAGCTAACCTAAGATAGAGAAAAACGATACAAAATAAAAAGCGTTAGCTAGACAGAGTACAAGCTTAAGATCAGAATTAGTGAGAATTTGTGTCTGTTCAATATTTTTTTTTAATTTATATCAACCAAGCATTATATATTGTAATTCAGACATTTTAAAAATAAAATTTCGTTTTAATAATTATGGAAACTATGTTATAAAAGCGTTATGTAAAACAACAGTAGGATTTAAAATGTAGTTTCGTTAGTGATGTTATTTATAACATTTTTTTTAAAACAAAAGTGTTTTGAACATCATCGTTAGTACTACAAATTGTATGAATGAAAACTTCAAAAAGCTGTCATTCGAATTACAAATCGTTAGGAAAAACGATTTCAGAGAAATTAAGAGTTAAACCAATTGGGACCCATCACTTCACTTCCAATATAAATGTATGGTCAGCTATTCTTACAACACTGTTGAGTGTTCCAAAAAAAAGTTCTACATTTTTGTTCTTTTTTCAAATTACTTACTCTGTGGTCTGTGGTCTAGCGGTCCGGGTGTTGGACTTGACTGCATAATGTCCTGGGTTCGAATCCCAGGTCGGCCAACATAAAACAAATTGGATTTTTCCAATTTTCTAATAAAAAAAATTTGGTCGGAATTGAAAATGTGCCCGGTTGGCGATAGGCTTGCCACCTATTGTGGGACTTAGTGTCTTCGGCTAGTCGTGGGTGCCTTGGTTGTACCTCTGCCTACCTATTCGGGGATATAAGCGTGAAGATACTTTAGAAAATCGGTAATATATTGTTGCGAAAATTAATTCCAGAAGGTTTTTTGAAAATTCAATTTTTATATTTTTTTAAGATGCGAGATGCCTTAACTTTCGTATAATTTCTCTAGCAAATGTAACGACATACATTGTCACTCACTCGCGATCGACTAATGAGGTGCGGTCTTCACTCTTCCTATTGCCGTATCGTCTTCATATGACTTGCTTCACTTTTGTGAGCGTATTGCCCTGACAAAACTTCTTTATTGGTATGAGCTTATCACATAAAAAAGGTGTGTGCGATTCACACACGATAGAAATGAAACTCTCTCTCTCTCTCTCTCTCTCTCTTTCCCTCTCTCTCTCTATCTATGTATGTATTAATACCTGTCAATCCCTATCAATTTGTACAGTTGTACTACATATGTTGGCATATTTTCATTTGTGAATCGCAAAAAACACCGTTTGAGAATCCTGCACCGATGGAACTTCCGTTTTCCAAATGGTAAAGTCTGAAAAATTCTTTTGTTCTTTAGCAACGTAAGTTCCAACCATTGACAAATTGATACACTTAGAATACGATTTTTAAAGGTATAGAAGAACAAATGTTGAGAAGTGAATAAAGTTGTAATACGGCGATTTCGGATGCTTGAAATAGCTCGGTGAATTATTTATTGATTTGATTAAATGATTTTAAGAGAATTAGTGTTCATTACTGGTGCTGGGTCCTTCGTGTGTTTTATGTAACGTACAGCGTACTGACTGTGGCACTATATTATGTACCTTCTGTAAACAGTGGTTTTAATAAAGGCGAATTAATTAAATGATATTAAGAAAAAAGGAAATGTTTGACCCACTTACAAGTATTTTGAAAGTAATGTGCGGGGGTCAGACGTTTTGTTTTGCTTAAGTAGGACTGTACCAAGTTGCGGTAGGGCACGCAACATTAATGTACAGAAATTAAAAGTTATTGATAGTATAGATAGTAAAAGTGTTATTGTTTTTACAATTGTGATTATATTTAACTTGTTTTTATTGTAGCCTTTTTGTGAAGTATTCAAATTGTTGCATGAAAATTAAAACTTGATGAAAATTCCAAATTTCAATTTCTGTATAATTTCATACCTAAGGTTCTTGACTAAAGTCATGTCACTTCATTTCCATGTATTAAAAATATCAATTTCATCTAATAACGACATTTCTATCTTTGTTCCGTATTTTAAATGTAATATTTTTTCTTGAAACCCTTTTAGTGGCTGTGTCTTCTACAGGAGACGAATATGCATTTGTCAAAGAAACACTGACTCACTCTTTCCTTTTTTTCATTTTGTCTTTGTTAACTGATATCACAAATCTCTCAGAACCCCCTCCTAGTAGTAATGTAGCTTCAAGGTTAGAAGCTTAGCTCTATATTCAGTTACAGTTGACGAGTTGTTTATGAGGTCCATTAGCTCCAAGTGCTTACGAACAGATACGGTTTTATTAAAGGTCGGTCACGATTGCGAGCCAGTTCATATTAATTTTGTCACGGTCCTGCTAGTGCTTTTTAAGTTACAGTTAATGGCGCATACGCTATGGGTTATTTAAAGAGATCATCAAGTTAGAAGGGGTCAAAGGAACAACTCAGTTTTATACTAGCTTACATACGGTATGAATGTGCAATTTCGAAAAGGGCACATGTCGCATATTTTGCCAAATAGGTTTTTTTGTACAATTGTGGTGTATATGCTTACCTACACCCATTATCACTGAAAAGAGCACATCTCTGGTATTCATTCGACTATCAACGTCATGGTCTGTACAGAAACAATTTCGAACCTTTTAAATTAAAAATACGTCCATTAAACCAAAATATGTCTGTCTCTTTCGTTAGTAGGATATAGTACAAACACATGTTGCATCAGTCATTGTATTGGCAGTGATTAGTTGACACGTCTGTTTGTTTTACTAGCGCACACAATGAGTTCTTCTGATTCCGATTATGAAATTCCGAAAAAAAAGAAAAAAGGGGTAAGAAATCAAGAGAAATATAAACGTGTTGTCATTAAGATTTCTAAAATAAAAGGTTTACCACATCTTAACCACATAGGGAAACAAATGCCAGGACGACGAACAGGAGCAAGCTGCCGGTAAGTTCATTGATTAATAATATATGTAGGTATACCTACATAGTTTCATATTACGTGTAATTATTTAAAACGATAACGTAGACTATTTTATGACCTGTCATATTTTAATGAAATTTAGGTAAGACGTTAATATGTTAAAATAATATATTATGAGTTTCGTGATTGTTTTGTTTCTCTTGTTTATCAATTTATTTAATTTATTGTTGACCAATATTGTTTCAGGTGCCCCCAAAAATGTTTTGAAAAAATGTCTGTGAAAAATGAAATTATAGATGGCTTGATTGAAAAAAATAATTCTTTTGGAACTAAAAACGAACAAGATATTTATCTCCAAAGCATGGTAGAACTATTTATAACCAAGGATACCTCAAAACGAACCGCTGATCCGGCTAAGGCGAAACCAAAAACGGTTTCCATTAAATATTTTGTAGAAATTGGTACGGAAAAAAGAAGGGTATGTAAATCTGCGTTCTTAAGTTTATATGGAATTACTGTTAAGAGATGCCGACGTTTGGCAGAACTAAAGAAACAGAATAAAATACTACAAGATCAGAGAGGCAAAGCAATAGGTTCAAGGAGTAATGTTATTCCTGGTGAATATTGCAATAAAATTTACGACTTTGTAGATGCTCTTGATAAAAAGAAATCCATTACTCTGACGATATCACAAAACGATATTTGTCATCGTCATTAAATATTAAAAAATCACATGAAATGTTTTTGAGCCGGACACCTGAAATGGCGGACAAAATTAACTACCAGTTTTTTCGATAACATTTTAATTTAAATTTTGAATTATCATTTGGGAGACCACAAATCGACGTTTGCAGTAAGTGTGAAGAACTGAATGTTAAGATGAGAGATCCCCATTTAAATTATAGTGCTAAAAGAACAGCAGCTGCTGAATTAATGATACACAAGCGTCGTGCTAGCAAATTTTATAAAAAGGTAAAAGAAATACAAGAAAAATGTGTCAGTGATGAAACGGTTTTAGGACTATCTTTCGATTACATGCAAAATTTACCTTTACCTACTCTTCCTGTACAGGAAATTTTTTACTACAGACAACTTTGGGTCTACGAATTTTGTATACATAATATGAAGACTGGAAAAGGAACATTTTACTCGTTTCATGAAGGGCAAGCATTAAAAGGTCCCAATGAAGTGTCGTCTTTCTTAAATCATTATATAAAGATGTACGTTCCAAATACGATAACTAATCTTCATCTTTTTTGTGACGGTTGTCCCGGACAGAACAAGAACAATACGGTAATTCGATTTTTGATGGCATTATCTGTACAAAAAATATGATGATCCATATATATTTTCCAGTACGAGGTCACTCTTTTAATGATTGCGACAGAAATTTTTCAGTTGTCAAGAGGAAAATCAGACGCGAAGACCGTTTGATTACTCACCAACAATATATTGATCTTATAGTACAATCCAGCAACATAAATAAATTTAACGTTGAAAAAGTCAATACAGAAGACATAACAGATTTTAAAAAATGGGCTCAAATAAATTTTAAAGCTAAACCTTTATCAGTGAGAAGTTATGGAAGAGATGTACCTAAAAATCAAAAAGTTACTTTTCAGGTATCAACTTATTACGAATTTGTTTTTGACCCAAGAAAACCTGGAGAAGTAATCGCAAAAAGTTTTATAGGTAGTGACATTTCTCAAGAAGTATACAATCTTTCGAAAGTAAAAGGTACTTGTAGTAACTTGCCTAGCCAATCAAATTTAGCATACAGTGGTAAAGTACCTATAAATCATCTAAAGATTGCAGACATTTTAAAGGTAAAACAATACATACTGGCTGAATTTATAGATTTTTATGAAGAAATCTTACAATGGCCTACAACTACTGAAAGAGAGGCTGCAGAAGAAGAATTTTAATTAAAGGGTTTTACTATTGTTTAAATTTAAGCAATACGTTTCATTTTAGGTACCTTAAATAAAAGTTACACAAGTATCAAATGTTTTTTGTTTGATTTATTGTACTTAATTACTGTTAATTCCGAAAAGGGCACATCTCAGAAATATAATATAGCTAATAACTTATATATATATTAATTTTAAAATAAATAATTTAAATCATTTTTGAAAGCATTTTAATACCAAAATGTAACTCGATAGCTAATTTTAGATTTAAAACACTGGTTTGGAAAATATTTAGTTTTTTTTTTAATTCCTGAACATTTCAAATTTACAGACATGTGCCCTTTTCGAAATTGCATATTCGTATAGTTACAGTAGCTTTAGCTGATTATGTACTAATACCACTCTTCATACCAATTTTTAGCTTTCTAGGGCTCCAAGAATTAACCCTATGAATTTCGATGACCATCTTTGAGACAATGACGAAATCGGTAGCAATTATATTATGTCAGTAACATCTCAACAATATGAGCTATGTGATTGGATTTTTTTAAAAACCCACTACTGAGACTGAGTTTGGAAAATTCAAATTAGGAACCATCCTAATTTGAATAGATAGATAAGCACCAGCTTACAAGTTGGCGTTTACATTGAACGACCGCCGCGGTAGTGTACGAGTCTGTCGAGTAGAACGTGAAAGCACTATTATTGTTACAGAAGCGTCCGCTTCCGACCCCGGCGTGAACGTGAGCGCCGCCAGCCCCGGAAAGCACAAGCGGGATATCAAGGGCATCATTCCGTGAGTACATACTGAGTACACGCACAACTTGTGCTCGTCGAAACTTCTCAATTTAAAAAAAAATCATTACTTTCACATTCTAAAGCTTTCTGTTTGTGTCTGCCATTCTCCTTAGTCAAATTGGAATCATCGCAAACAATGGTTAACGAATACTTAAGTGAAAACTGCTAAAGTAAAAGTGTTATAAGTGTTAAGGTTAAAACATGTTTTTACCAAAGCCGTACAAAAATAAAATAAATTTAGTTTTAAATTTAAATTATAAAGACTTAATTTGATGGTTAAGACAGAATTTTTAATTGAGCAAAAGGGAGACCAACTTCATAATGTCGGCTTTCAAATAAAAAAATCCGCATCGAAATTAGTGCATCAGGACTTATGATGCCTCAGCAGTCACACACACACCCACGTGAAACTTGTAACACCCCACCTTTTTTCCATTTTTCGTCAGGGATTTATAATTTCGCTAGAATTTTATTATTTTTCCTCATTGATATTTCACTATAAGTTGTTATTCAAATTGACTTTTATCAAAAAATAAAACTTTTAGGCTCAGAATACAACTGTGAAATGAAGTAAAATTATTTTTTTTGTCAGAATGTACTTGTATTACTTAAATGTAATTAGCTTTTTTGAATTTTTGTCATTTCTAAGATAAAAAAAATAGTGCATGGGAAACTACATAATAATATTACTTATTATTATGCGTTACTTCTCATTTTTAGTGGATAAATAAGTAATGAATCTTCTCTTTACTACCTAACCCTATCAAAAATGATCATTGTCAATTCACTTGCGATATACTATGGCCGTCTTATTATTAAACATGGACTTAGGTAGGAGTAAAATATATGTTGATACTAGCTCTTGCATGCGGCGTTGCCCGCGTGCGTAATTGTCCTAAAGGACATTTTTTCAAGATAAAAAACTGTCCAAAGTGCTAATCCAACTTACTCTCTATCCGTCTTATTAATAAACGTAGATTAAGGCGAGTGAAACTTTACTCTATGGTTAAACTTGACATTACACAAATTCACTATTAGTAAAAATGGAGTAGAGATGTAGTAAACTATTTTGAAGCTGATCTCTGACATAAAGATAGCCCATGCCCCTACATGGTTTAATGACAGATTAAGGATCGACTATCTTGACATTTAGTTAATATTTCCAAAAATAGGTTATTGCATTCCATCAAAAAGTTTTCATAGCTTTCCCTTACTCTTATTATTTATTTACCCTTATTTTTTACTTCTTTTGAGAAAATCCTAAAAGAAGGCTCTAGTAATTTTAAACGTTCCCACCAAATGGGACGAAAATGTGTTTTGTGTTACCATAACATACACGTTAGCCCCTAGTAAGAAAGGTGTTGTTATTATATGGTTAAACCACTTTTATGAAGTTATTAACCTACATTTCACGTACCAGACCAGTTATTTTTATAAAGTCACGTTGTGTATTTCGTATATCCAAAGCTAGTATTTTTTAGCTCTGGGCCTCTTGCCTCTACTATTATGATTACTATTATCGTACTAAGCATATCCTTGTTTTTTTTTTTTACTAAAACTGTACAAACAATGAATGTCTTATATGAAACTTGGTAATCCTCAGCTACTCCTGTCAACTAATTTTTTTGACACATGTTCATAAATAAGTATTAAATTATAACTTTTACTTAAAACTTTATCTCTGTAATAATGATGTATAATGTGCTTATCAATTAAGCAATTCAGTTCTTAAGTTTTTTCCAGATTTTACATCTTTAATTGTTGATATTGGAAAGTTCACCTTTAAAAGAGGGTCTTTCCTATTCAAACGTTCCCGCCAATCCAAAGGACAATAAGTAAATTGTCAAATAAGCGGTGTCATTATGTCATATTTCGTAGATTTTAGCTCATTCAGTACTCTTTAATTTACTCTTTTTGCTTACAAAATAAGTGTGTGGCCATAAGATACGCATTAACGCCGATGTAAGAAATATATAGTTGTTCTATAGTTACACCACGTTTATTAATAAAGTTTTTAATGCGAAGATAATACTCGATTACTCGGGGAGTAACTAGTTTGGTGTAACCTCGGATAATACTTAGCGTAAGCGATGTTTATTAATAAGACGGTATGTGTGTGCCAAATATCAATAAAGTCGATTCAGCAGTTTTTGCGGGAAGGAGTAACAAACAAACATATAAACTTTTGCATTTATAATATTAGTAGGACTATAGTTCAAGTAATTTACTCCGTGTTTATTACTAAGACGCTGGAAGTTTGGCCGGTTTAAAGTAAAAATTGCGGAATTTATGACATACAAAGACATTTAAGCATACCAATATATTCTACAGCATTGTGGTGTAACATTTCTAATTATTTTTTAAATAAATAATAATGTATATATTACATATACTTCATTTTATATTGAAAGAAAGTACTTATTTGTATTTATTAAAAGTTTCTGATTTATTACAATTTTAAACAACAACATGTGAAAGTTACGGTTTTAGTGATGATATCGAGACTGTGTAATGATGATGTCGTGACAAAATCTTGACGTCGTTATGAGGATGTCGTGCCTGTGTCATGATGATGACATGACGTTGTCGACATCGTGATATTGTCGTGATAGAAGTCGTGACGATGTTGTGATCATGACGGTGTAATGACGATGACGGCATTGTTGACAAATATTATGGTGTCGTGATGATATTGTGATGGAAATGTGACGATATTGTGACTGTGTTGTGATGGTGTCGAGACGATGTCAGGACGATATTGGTAACCATGTCGAGATGGTATCGTGGCTGTGTCGTGAAAGTGACAGTATCGTGACTATGTTGCGATGGTATTTCGGTTTCAATGATTTTTTTTTTTATTTTAGAATGAGAATGAAAAATAACATAATGTGTCATAATTTGCTGAACATGTCACCGCTCATTATTGCTATTTTTTTATAATATTGACGTTGTAAGAAAACCTCATTTTAACTCGTTTAAAAGTGTATCGACCAAAACGTTCTGCATAAAGACTTCGCCTACTCTCGCTAATAAAAGAATGGCAAAAGTGTGATTAAATGCAAAATAAGCATAGTTTCGCTGCAGTCGTTTGTTGATCGTCATTACCACGACGAATTTTATAATTAGATATTCCAAAATAATATAATACCTCAAGGACGCAAAAAATGTGGTGTAACCTGCCACCGGTCAATTAATGTAATTCATAAAAGATATAACTTGATAAAACGTATTAATTGTAGTTAAACCATTTAAGGTTATGCGATGTTACAGCTAGACAAATTATTTCTATGCTTGTTTTAGTGATAAAATTCAATTATTTCTTATGATTAAAGATACTTGTAGATAGTCAATAAAAAAGTTTAAAAATAAAAACACAACATTTTATTTATAAAAAGAATATTTTATTGGGAAAAGAACATTTTAACATAAGTCATACAAAAATAAAAATAAATTTTTTTTTGGTAGTTATTATCAATACATTTGCATAACAAAATACAATTTAGTTCGAACTTTTTGCACGAACAAGCTTTTGTTTGACAATTATATGTAGTTGACAGGGTTGAATCAACAGTTCCGGTAATGGTCTCTTTGTCAGTTGTCGTGGATACAATTTACCATTTTTTTTTTCATAGCCTAATATGGTGTAATCAATAGGCTGTATAATATTTTCTGAGAATTTATCCATATACTGTTGCCCGCGGCTTTGCTTGTGTGCTAGTTAATATATTTACTGAAACGAAGTTGAATTAAAAATATAGTGTATGAATAATTTATTCCTTTTTAATCATTCTTATTTGTTTTTAATAAATAGCCCTTTAATAAGGATTTTTATGCAAACATTTAACCCCTAAATCACCCCTATAGGGGTAGGATTTCTAGAAAAGCTTAAATAAGTAAGTATCTAATATTTTTGATTAAGTAGCCCAAAAATAACGTTTCATATTTCTTTCTTAAAAATAACAGTCTTCCATACAAACTTTTAGTCCATGTTGCGTACGTACCACGGACTACCGGTGGCAGTACTTATTTTGCACTACTTATAGCTTTTTTATGTGGGACGGATGCGTATGTGTGAATGCTACACGTGCGTAAGCTAAGATTGGCCTAACACACGTTTTGTAAAGTTTCACTTTGTTACGAAGTGACATTTTACTGTTTTTATTAATAAGATAATAGAGACGGCTAAGTACGAACTTAGCTTTGTTAGTGACACGTGATATGTGCGGTTCGAACGACATATGATTGTCTAGAATAATCCCTATATATATTTTGTTGATTTTTCCCAGGGGATTATTCTATCGAGCATTTTGATGGTACCCGGATTTCAATAGGGTCTCATTCGTTCGCATGGCCTCGTACCTCGATTAAAGTACACCGCTTCACTTTTATCGGGGTTTACTTCTATGCGCCACTTCCAGAACCAGTCGCCCATGAGAGTGGCCGCGCTACGGAGGGTTCTGCCAATAAACTGTCCGTTGTGGCTGGACATATAGAGCCGTGTACCAGACTGAGGTCTAACCAATCCGTAAGCCTGTCCAGTGCGAGGCCATTGTTGTTATTACGCTGGCATCGCCAGAGAACATTCTTACAGTTTAAATCGCCTGCTAGGATTCACCTATGTTGAATAAGGTTGCTAGGTCCCTCTCCAACAGGGGTTTGTTACCACTGAGATAGGCTGATGTTAGTATTATGGACCTGTATCCAGTCATACCGATCTGACATTCTGACACCTCTAGGTTCTCCAGCTGCGGAAGATTTAGGGGGGCTATTTGTAAGCATCTTTTGTAATAGATTAAGGTGCCGCCTAGGTTGCCTATTCTATCGTTCCTAATAAGATTGTAGTTAGCGATTTTGGGATCACGCCTACAAGGTTTAAGGAAAGTCTCCCGACTTCATCTTTTTGCCGAGCTAAGCCGTTCGCGTTATACAAAGCTATTGTCAGACAGTAGGGTTTCACTCGTCCGGTTGTCCTGTCCATTTCAATTATGGGTTTGTGAAAAACGGCCAATCGATTTGAACAAGGCTCAACTCCATGCAGCGCTCGATCTATTAAGGAAATCGAAAACTTAAGACCCCTTTTTACGAAAATTGCTAGGACGGTGTAGTATGAAATTTGGCATACTTATAGTTTATGTATAGGAGACGTGCAGAACTCTAATGTTTTTCAATAATAATAATACTTTTAAATGCATTACTTAAAAAAATACATTACACATACTACCATACATATGACACACGGAAACAAATGTATTGATGATAACGAAAAATCACACATGGCGCACAAAATATTTTCATAAAGCTTGGAAACAAAGGAGTTGATCTTGATAAATGAAGATGGCGTTCTTATTAAAAAGATGTTATAATTTATTATGGTCGGATTCCGACCAATGGGCTACTACTAGTATACAGGGTATCATTTAAAGGACCAGCCACTCTTTAAGAGAGGTTTGGAAAGCGATAACCCTTTAAATTTACGAAGCAATAAAAAATTTAAAAAAATAACTTTGTCAGATATAAAATACAAAATGCATGGTTACAACGTAAACGCCAACCGCAATCGCACGCGCAGGCTGGTGACGTTATGACTCGTACTAGGTACAACGTAGCGTGACAACAAGTGTAGTATTAACGCGGACTATTTTAAATGAATGTTCATAATAGTAAATATTATAATTTGGCAATTAATATTTAAAATGCAATATTATTTTAGCCTTAACTCTCTGATGTTAAAATTTGGTCGGTCTTTTGAAAGTATCCCTGTATATAAATGTGTAAATAAAAGTGGTCCGAGAATGTAGCTCTAGGAACAGCCATTATAACACTGATTGTACAAGAAGTACGTAAGTAACTAAGTAAGTTGTGAAAAAAGAAACAAGACGGGAATTTTATTGAATGTCTGAATTGACTACGGTGAAAGAAATGTTGTGTATTTCATTTTTTATGACTAGAGTAGTGCATTCACTAACGCGATTTTTTTACGTTATAACTTTGTTGTTTTAACTAAGTTGTAACGTAATGATGATGGAATGTTGGAAACATAAAAGAATCTATTGGCACCTCAGCTCGGGCCGAACTTTCGGTAGCCAGACGGCCAGAACGAATATTTTGACTTTGGTGTAAATTTGTGAATCTAAAACTTTTAGAATTAGAGCGCTTAAAGTTAAAATCTTGGTTCTACGTGAGATCTAATAAACTTTACATATAATTGGCAACATTTATGGTTTTGATGGAAATTTATCTATTTTTATAAGTTGTTTTCCAGAATACTTGAACTATCACTCTACTAGGTACATAATTTTGTAGGTGATAGGAAGCTGTCTAGCGGCGTCACCGCTTTGCGTATTCCTATCGCCGTAGCGTCAATGCTCACCATTGTTGTGTTTTATTCTAGAGGGTAGGATAATCACTAGATCCGCACACACACGTCTTAAGATCCCAGCCGTAAGATAGCAACTCGCTAGTGGTTTCTAGTGAGTGCTATACCATATCTAAACTACCTAGTTTGTGGCCAGCGATGATTTCTATTCAAAGTTTTAGCTTTCTTAGTACTTCAGGAAAATTTTGTATATTCGTTTTAAATATCCATCCCGTAATTTATGGCTGGGACATATACAATTTTCAAATTTCAGAAGTTTTTGTTGTTTGTTTATTAATATTAGCTTACATAAAAAAAATCTGGTTGAATTCCTGCTTATCCCTAAACATTTTGACTTTCATCAGTGAGTATAAGCAAAAAGGGGGATTTCAGATATCATTTTCATCTAAAGTATAATAATGTAATATTTATAGAGTCGACAATTTTCATGTCATATAAGTTTACTAGAGGCATCGTATCTGTACGAGCTCGGCACGTACATTTATCATATTTTGCTTAAGCATAGTGCAGCGTCAACAGGTTTTTACTTTGCGGCTGCAAGCCGCGGCTCGCATTATTAAAATTATCAAACTACGAACTGATTATATCAAAAATATCATCAGTTCGTATCAGACTCTCGCGTCAGGCGGACTCAGTATCTAATCATTATCAAATCATCAATCAAACAATCAATCAGTCAATTAATCAAATCATTTAATCAGTCGTGTGTTACTGTCAATCATTAAATCAATAATAATCAATAGTTTTAAATATAATCCGTGTCAGTGCATAATAATATCATTATTTTCAAGTTTTAAGATATTTAACATTTTTATTTAATTTCATATTTGGGGGTCATTGGCCAGAAGCGTGCACGTCGCGATCCCTGCCAGTCCATTGGACTGCAATTCTAGCCCGAAAAAGTTACGCAGAGCGGGTTTGGGCGTTCCCTGGAGGCGACGCGTACTTTTTTTTTTTTTTTTTTTGAATGACTAACTTGTTGTTAATCTTGCGATTTTTACAACTTCACCGAACTTTGTGGGCCGAGCAGAGTGCTGAGCCCGAGACATCATTATTTAGATGGATTGGGCTGTTTCCTACAACGCCAGCACCAAGGGCTGTCTCCCGGGAGACCGTACCTCGACTTGGTGCTGCGTTCTGGTTACTGGGTGGACTTGGTGGAGGAGTATTTGTGGCTCGTCGCTCGGCGTTAGGCGCCGGGCGCAAAAGAGGTCTTCGTCGCCGAGACCGGCGGCGACGGTGCAGTGTAGTGTTAGGGTTAGGCGACGCGTACCGATCCGCCCTCGTCGGTACGAAAAGAGGCAGATGCGGCGATGGGGTCGCCACCCATCACGCCAGGCCCGTACAGGCGAATCGAGGAGTGGAGAGTGTCAAATAGGCACGTGGAATGTGAGAGGGGGAATGGAAGCGAAGATGAATGAATTGATTGATGTAATGAGTGAGAGATGCCTGGATTTACTGTGTGTAACGGAGACTAAGCGAAAAGGTAGTGATACTTTTGATCTCCCCGGTGGCAGGTTGGCTCTTTGGTCTGATGTACCACAGAGCGATCACACCAGCGCTGGGGTAGGTATCATTTTATCGTCTCACTTAGCCTCAGGCCTGAAAGAGTATGGTTTGATTGGTCCGAGACTGCTCTGCGTCCGTATTAAACTAGGAGTCAAGCGAGTTTTTGTGGTAGCAACCTATGCTCCGGTCAACTCGTCGGCGACTCATGACCTGGAAAAGTTTTGGGATTCAGTAAGAGATATTCTGGATATGGTTGAAGAAAATGAAAAAGTGATTATGTGTGGTGATTTATATGGTTGGGTGGGGACGCGACGGGACGGTTACGAGACCGTTCTTGGACCCTATGGTGATAAGAGAGTGAATGATGCTGGTAAGCATATTGTAGATTTATGTGTGGAAAGAAATGTTCTTGTGTCTAACACAATGTTTCATCATAAGGACATACATACGTTTACATGGAGAACGAATGAGAAAATGAGTATGATAGATTTGATTTTGGTTGATAGTCGCCTCCGGAAGTGTTTAATGGACACGAGAGCCTTCAGAGGCCCAACTCTTAACACGGACCACTACTTGGTTATTAGCCGGTTTAGGGGTCTGTTTAAGAAGTGGAGGCACTGGCGAGTACGTGTTCCATTTGGAGGGCTTGAAAGGATTAAGAGTGAAAAGTTGCAAGAACCGAGTGTAGGAAGCATGTATGAGAGTCAAGTCCAAGACAGGCTGAACAGTGTGTGCCTACCGGACTTAGACGTGGATGACTGTTGGAATGTTTTGAAAGATAGTATGGTTGATGTTGCGAAAGAGGTATGTGGGAAAACAAAGATGCACAAGTCTATGAATGGTGACGCATGGCATAGCATGTTTGCAGTCGAATGACAGTATGAAAGATTTGAAGAAAGAAATGTACCGTTGTTGCAAGAATATCACCAAACACTTAGTGAAAGAGAAGCGTGAAAGGGAAAGTATGAAACTAGAAGAGAGGTTGGCTAACAACTTCGAGATGAACACCAAACTCTTTTGGAGGGAGGTGAAGAAGTCTCGGGGTTGTTCGTCTACCTCCAGAATTAATAGAATTAAGTCTAAGAGTGGTGATATTCTTACAAGCATGCATGACGTGTTAAAACGGTGGAGGGAATTTTATGGAGATATGTATGAATGTGCCCAAAATGCTGCCGCTGGGTCCGAGTACTCATATGACTCGGAAATAGCAACGGCATCTGACGGCATTATGATGGAAGAAGTTGAATGGGCGATAAGAAGTATGAAATATGGTAAGGCTGCGGGAGTAGATATGGTTACAGCTGAGATGATCAAAGTTGGTGGTCCTGCCTTCCGGGACTTTTTCTGGGTTCTTTGTAACAAGTGTTGGAAGACCGGCAGAGTACTCGAAGACTGGCGACGTGCGGTCATCGTGCCCTTGTATAAAGGCAAGGGTAGTTTGATCAGTTTAGCATCAAAAGTGTATGGAAAAATAGTTGAAAGGAGGATGCAAGGGATGTCCGATGGAACATTGTGGGAGGCTCAAGGCGGTTTCAGGTTTGGAAGAGGATGTACGGATCAAGTGTTTTTGTTCCGCAATATTGTAGAGAAGCATCTGGCTGTTGGTCAGAAAGTTTTCTGCGGTTTTGTGGATCTCGAAAAAGCGTTTGATATGGTTGTACGTAAGGAACTTTGGGACATTTTGCCATATTATGGGATAGTCGGGTCCCTGCTTTGTGCGGTGCAGTCAATGTATTTAGACTGTAAAGCATGCGTGCGGGTGGATGGCAACATATCGCCTTGGTTTGATGTTAATATTGGCGTCAAGCAGGGTTGTGTGTTGTC